>CM064542.1:9681370-9984298 GCA_032716605.1 Paralithodes platypus
TATATGCTTGATGGTGGTCTAGGGATGAAACTAAATAAATCATAAACAAATATATAAATAAGCAAATATTACGCCTATCCCCCCTTAAGGGTAGACGGACCGTTTGTTTGGTCATTCATTCCTTTATTTCTTAGTCTCCTTACTAGACCTCCATCAAACTTAAAACAAAAAACTCTAGACGCCCCTTCAAGATAAATTTGTACATTTTCGACTAGATGGGTTGGGTATAAGGGGGGATCTGCTTGGTGTGGGTCAATCGGCGCTCTGCAGACCCCCGTAATCTTGTGTTGATCTCTGACCGTCTTGGTGAGGTCTGTCCTCAAGGCATTATTGAGTTGGGTCTACAATTAGGCTTTGTAATTGGGGTTGGGTGTGACAGGGATCTGCCTTGTGTGGGCCGATTGGCTTTCTGCAGACTCCCATTTTCTTATGTTCTTATGTTTGTGCCATGAAATGTATGCAAAAAGTTTTCGGATAATCTCGCCGAGGTATCCGCCGAACCATCGCTTAATTCGCCGAAGACGACGCAGAACGTACGCCGAGGATTCATTCATCCTTTGCATTATTTCGCAATATTTTATTCAAATGTGACAGATCTCGCCGAGGTTATCGGCGAACCATCGCTCAATTTGCCGATGATGTTGCATAATGTCGCCGATTAAGTCGTATCCATCGGCGACATTGTCGCCGAGTGTAAACTTGTCAACGGTTTTTAATGGTCAAAATCGTTGACGTCGCACAAATTAGTTGCGAATTGACAAAACGACGTCGTCGGCGACGAAAATCGTATGAAATCGCATCAGTGGGAAAGGGGCATAAGAAGTCAAAAGACAAAGTTGCCGGTAACAAGTGATACAAGAGTGATAAAGAGCCAAATTCAAGGTACGTACGTTTTGAAATGTCTGGACACATTGAGCTTGAAACAACTTAAATCATAGGATGAGGGAACAACAGATTGATGGAGACAGTTTCAGAGCTTACTTGTTGACTAGAAGGAAGAGTGGGAAAATCAGTTCACTCTTGGGTTAAGAGTTTAACCCCTAACTATCGGGTCCTTTTGTAACACTACTACCTGCCAAGCGGGCAGATTTACCCTAAACGAGCTTCATACGATGCTCTTTTTCATGCATAAAGAAATTTAAATACATATGTTGCATCTATCGTCCCCAAATACTCCTCCAGAGGAAAGTCTTTTTGATTCTCTGTCCTCACAACTCAGTGTCCTCAACTTAAATGCTTCTTCTGAAATCACTGTGTTGGGTGATTTTAATGTCCATAATGTTGAATGGCTCACTCATTCAGCCAGGACTGATGATGCTGGTCTTGAATGTGAGCTATTTGCAGACTCATTTAATCTCACTCAACTAGTCAACCAACCCACCCGTGTACCAGATAATCCTAATCATAATTCCCACCTACTGGACTTATTTTTAACAACCAATTCAGAAAATTATGATGTTACAGTGAGGTCCCCGCTTGGATCTTCTGATCACTGTCTGATACATGCCACCTGTCTATCACCTACCACACCTTCCCACTCTGAACCTGTTTTGGTGACTAAATGGCATTACGATAGGGCAGACTGGGAGGGTCTTCAAGGTTTCTTTATTGATATTCCCTGGACCTCTTTCTTTTCTAATGATGCACACTCCACCTTGAGCCACATACAAGATTTTTTTTAAATTGGAATGGAAACTTTTATTCATCATCAAAAGTACATTAAAAGATCTAATTCACCTAAATGGTTTGACCATAATTGTGCTAGAGTAACTGAACAAAAAGCAATAGCCTACAATGCATACACAAGATCAAAAACACATGAAGCCTTTAATTACTTTAGAAACATCAGAAATCATGCCAAAACTGTATTAAACCTAACTAAATCAAACTTTCTCCACAAGCAGGCAAATAAACTTCTAAATAATCCAAATGATAACAAAATATTTTGGTCTACTCTTAACTCATTCAAATCCAACTTCACAACTGCTTCATCCATTCCACCATTAAAATCTCCGACTGGCAATCTTGTAAGTGACCCACGAGGTAAAGCTAACCTTCTTGCGGATATTTTCTCCACCAACTCAACCTTAGATGAAATAAATCAAGATGTCCCTGTACTTAATTTTAATTCGCCTGAAATTCCCTTACTTAAGATCCACACCAGACATGTCAAAACTATTTTGCAGAATCTCTCAGTAGATAAGGCTCCTGGTCCAGATGAAATTCCTCCAATAGTACTTAAGAATTGCGCCTTTGTGCTCGCTCCTGTATTGGCAAAATTTTTCCGTCTATGTACTCATACCTCATGCTTCCCAGTACCCTGGAAAGAAGCAAACATCCATCCACTTCCTAAAAAAGGTGCCTCTTCAGATCCATTAAACTACAGACCAATAGCTATAACTTCCACTATTGGTAAAGTCTTTGAAATTATATTAAATAATCACATAATTAAGCATCTTGAGAATAATAAATTAATCAGTGATAGGCAATATGGTTTTAGACGATGTCGATCAACTGCTGACATTCTTTGCCTTCTTACGCATCAAATCAACCAAGCTACAGACCAACATGGTGAAACACATACAATAGCACTGGATATATCAAAGGCATTTGATAGAGTCTGGCATCAATCCTTATTGTCGAAGATGTCACACTACGGCCTTGCATCATTAGTTCCACTAATTTCTTCTTATCTTCATAACAGAAAAATATGTGTAATGGTAGATGGCCTTTATTCTCAATTTCACTCAATAAATGCTGGTGTTCCCCAGGGATCAGTTTTGGCCCCAACTCTGTTCCTCATTCATATCAATGATCTCATATCTACCACTCATAATCCAATACATTCCTACGCAGATGACTCAACACTCCACAGTTCCTTCACATTTACCAATTCTTTCACCCAACCCGATCTTATAAATTCAAAAATAAGCACTGCAATTTCTCTGAACCAGGACCTTTCTAGAATTGAAGAATGGGGACAAAAGAATCTAGTTTCCTTTAATGCACAGAAAACCAAGTACATTCAATTTTCTAACCGACAGAATCTCACTGACTCCCATATATTTTTGTAATGATGTAAATATTCCCACTTCCCCTAGTATTGACATTCTCGGTGTAACATTAACTACTAACTTGAGCTGGACACATTATGTTAGAAGCATTGCTAAGAATGCCTCTAAAAAACTGGGACTCCTGTACAGAGTTCGAGAATTCTTCACTGACGAGCAGTTGGCCGTAATATATAAAAGTCATGTGCGTTCTCAGATGGATTACTGTTCACCTCTGTGGAGTGGAAGTGGAGTGGTTGCATTGAGGCAGTTGGACAAAATTCAAAATAAAGCTATTAGATTAATCAATAACCCTGCAATCACACAGGACCTTCCTACATTATCCATACGAAGAAACGTTGCATCCCTTGCATTATTCTACAGATATTTTCACAGCAATTGTTCCGAGGAACTTGCTTCAATTGTGCCGCCTCTCCACATCTTTCCCCATAGAACTAGGGCAGCTGAGAGTGCCCATGAATATACACTTTCTCCTCCACAATGCAGAACTTCTGCTTATCAAAATTCAGTTATCCCTAGAACTACTACTCTTTGGAATTCACTTCCCTCGAATTGCTTTCCACAAACTTACAATCTACAAATGTTTAAATCCAGTTGTTACAAACATTTTATGAATGGAGGATGCCTTTAGGCACATGGACCTTTTTGTTTTATCTGTGTTTTTCCTTCCTCCGTTCATTGTCTTAAAAAAAAAAAAACAAAAAAAAAAAAAAAAAACTTTTCACTAAATATCCAGTATTATATATATATATACATCTTATCACTAAATATCCAGTATTATATATATATATACAACTTATCACTAAAGGTGATTGTATATAGACGGCAGTGACATTAAGGGGTGTAGTGCTTGTTTGTTGGGCTATATATTTATGTTTTGTATTTATGTTTTAGTTTCCTGCTAGACCTCCATCAAGCTTTAAAACAAAACACCCCCTAAACCCTCTTGCAAGACCAAATTGTATATACTGTCTTCATAGCGTAATACATAAGTGCGCAGCATTTAGGTGAGTATCCTAGGTTCGAGTCCTTGGAGTGTCACATGTATTTGTTAATTTAATTAATTGAGTTTAGAAGTGAAGTTGGTTCGTGAAAAAAAAAAACAATCGGTAGAAAATGTCTTGGCCGAAGGCCGGTTTCTTCCAAAAGTACAGGCTGTCTATTACTCGCCTGGAAAAAATCGACATATTGACAAAGAAATGGGGTGAAAGGTCTCAAAACCGCCAAACTAATAGAACGAACGTCTTAAAATCTCAAAACTAATAGGGCTAAACATGAAGGAGAGAAGGGTCCAGAAACCCCCCCATGCCCCCTTAATGAAATGACCCTCTGTGACCCTATATTTCTCCTCACTGTCCGAGTAAGATTATTATTATTATTATTATTATTATTATTATATGAGATGCCGAAGTCTCCAACCAGGGTGCAGAAACACCATCAAGATGAATCCACACAAAACACCCGGAGGCACTGGAGAGAGACTACGGCAACTTAGGAAAAAATTAAAACATATACTGTATACTGTACATATACATATATTAAACACAGATAACATATTATGCAGTGGAGGATATCAAGTATAAATATAATACAATAAAATAGAATAAAATAAGTTTAAAAATTATAATTAATGCTGCAAAAAAGAATTAACTAAAGACTTAAAAATTGAGATATGAGCTGAATTGACTAGTGAAGCACTTGAGCGAAGCAACCGGCCGCTTCAGAGATGGAGCTGCTTCGAGCCATGATGGTTGCTTCACATGTCTCACTCCCCAGACTGGAACAAGACCTCACGGGCTTCACCGTGTTGAGCGGTGGAATGTACAGGCTCTCAGCCTATGCCCGAGAGGGAGTAGTTGGAATATAGAAAAAAAAAAAAAAAAACAAAAAAAAAAAAAAATTGGCAACTTATTCCAAAAGTCAACCATGGCCGGCACAAAACACCGTGAAAACTGTGTAGTAGAAAAATTAACACGGCTTATGGCAAGATCATTAAGATTGCTTGTGAATCTAGTTGCACGAGCCCGGACATAGGGCCCAGGCAGAACCCCATTTAAGGGATGCTGAGGGTTGTTAAAAACTTTAAATAAAAGACTAAGGGCACCAACTTTACGTCGATGACACAGATCAAGAGACAAATGAGGTAGAATAAAACTGATAGCATTTAGTGACCTGTCAAGCAACTTGAGATGGCAGTCAGCTGCTGACAACCAGACAGGTGAGCAGTACTCGAATTGTGGCAAAATAAAAGCATAAAAAGACTTGATAACTATGGCATCACAAGCAAACGTTTTATAACACTTGCGAAGCAGACCTTTTTTGGGGGAAATGGAAAAGGAGAAAGAACGAATATACTTTTCAAAAGTAAGTTTGGGATCCAGAGTAACTCTAATAAACGCAGAGTATCCACATTCTCAATTAGCTCGCCAGAAACTTGTCGATAAGGATGGGGAGGCTCCAAGGTACGAGATCTGCTGATGATAATGGAGTGTGTTTTACTAGCATTAAGTTTCATACCCCAAAGTTCATACCATGATGTTATTTTGGCTAAATCCCTATTCAGAGCAGTAGCAATTACGTGTCGATCAATTGGTGATGGAATTGACACATATAAAGTTGTATCATCGTCATAGGGGATTAGGTTATTTTCAAGTGCGGAACACAGGTCAGCAGTAAAAATAATAAAAAGCAAAGGCCCAAGGACACTACCTTGTGGATCACCAGAAACAACAGGAACAGAAGGGGAATGACACCCATCAACGACCACAGACACTAGAATGACACCCATCAACGACCACAGATACTAGAGATTCAGCCTGTGTCTCAATAGATATATCCATGGTAAAAGTACATAAATACAATAATAATATACTGACTAGTCTCATTTCCACTGGTGTGCTTAAGCGGGATATACTGGGGTACTAACCTCACCCGCTAGCAAGTAATTAGGCAAATTACTTTACAAAGTAGTATAAACTCTTGCTGGTATCAATTATCAGCTATCATGACTCCTAGAAACCCTACTAAGTGAAAGCCTGTTCTTCATTTAATGAAAGACAACACAAAACAATCTACAGGTATCTAGGCAAAGTCAGTAGTATACAGGGGGTATACAAAATGGGTATACTAGGTGTATACAAGGCTTACCTACGGGCCCCAAAGGACGGCAAGCTACCCTTGGTGGGAAAACAAGCTATAGCGCTTTAGGTACAAAAGATAATAGCTATCAAAATATACAAATAAACAAAAGTATACACAATTTAATCTCCTCAACATCAGAAAAGGCAGGCAGTCAATCCTGGCGAGGTCGCCACTTGTATGTATATAATCCTGGATTCTACAGCTATTGAAATGCTTACCTATCTGAGGTCCAGGAAAGATAATCAAAAGTATATACATTTATTTACAGGACATTTGAAATATTTGTGAACACGAGAAATCAGGTTCTATTAGCGTGAACTCCTGAACTAGGGCCCTAGCAACTGGTCATACAGTCCCTAGAGCAGCCCTCGTCGGCCATCACAGGCTAGAGTCACACGAAGATCCTGCTCGTACTGTTCTCCGTCAACTGCCATGGATACCGTACCACGACCCACACATACACACAACACCCAGGACACCTCTCTCGCCCGGCCCTTGACGAGGGTAGGGTCCAGTCTCCTATATGGGAAAATTGGAAACGATAGGATTAGCATGGCTTCACAATAACACTTCACTATTCACAGACGAAATGCAAAATCGTAAATAAGGCATTGAATTGATGGACTACGTCATTTGAGAGAGATGATTAAATAATCACTTGCCAAGATCACAGTAAAGGCATTTATCACTAGAAGGTTTGTTAAATAGAGCACTTACATTCTTACCGTTGCGTTTGGAGGATGAGAGTCTAGTGAGGAAAGGAACCCAAGCCCGACAATAGGAAGAGTTGCAATCAGTTCGACCCCGGATTCGAGAGCAAGTCAATAATTCATTAATAACGTTTGAACCATAGTCTGACCCTCTAAAGAATCGAACCATAAATCAATCCCATATATATAAATATATATATATATATATATATATATATATATATATATATATATATATATAAGAAACTACAGAATGAAACTCTAGAATTAAATAAAGTATATACAAACACAATGGGTTCGAAGCTTACTTTATATATTTGAAGTTACTGGGGGTGACCTAGTCAAACACAATAAGTTCGAAACATACTTTCATCTTAATTACATCTAGTTACTAACATATTACAACCGAACACACACTGTTCGAACCTTAATAAACAACACAATTATTATGCATATATCAAATAATAAATTATATATAGCCTATTCCTTCACACATATATATATATACACATATATGTATATATATATATATATATATATATATATATAAAGTATATGCTGCAACATTCGTGGCCTTTCCTTTTACTTCCACTCTGTGGAACACCACCTCGTAAGCTAACAAGAGCGTCTTCCCAGACTTCCTTCAAACAAAAAAATGCTTACAGTTTTCGATAGGAAAACATCTCGGCGGAAGGTCGATTCCTTGTAAATAACCGGCTCGCTATTGTTCGCCCAGAAAAAAGGGACCCTGGATGGCATGAAGCATCTTACTACGTCCAAAGTGATGGGGTGAAACGTCTTATAATTTCCCAAAATTTGAAGCGAGATAGGGCGGTCAAAAAGCCACCTCGGACCAAATAGGCTTCACTATCCCAGAGAATTGCACCCTAGAGAACTTCCCTTATTACTGAGATAGTACCTTTGGCATCAAATATTGATAGTCAAATAATAGTGATGAGAGAGAGAGAATGCTAATGAAGGTTTAATATATTCTAAGATACCCCAACTTTGGAGCTTGAATAATTCCGGGTGATAATTAAGAAGTGTTCCAGCATGACCTCCTTCACCGGGAACAATACCGCTTGGTGGGTGCCGCCAAGATACTTCAGGGTTACCAAATCATGTCAGCTAGATAGTAAATATATGCCGAAAATACCAAGAACAACGGCACAATCTCTACAATATCTCTCTTCAATTGCTGAAATCCACAGAATATCGCTAGAATTTATGCCGCTAGATGAAAATACTTGCCTCTAGATCGAAGTAAATACCTCTAGATCTAGCGGGAAAGTAGCTAAATTGGCAACACTACCCAGAGTACAATCTGGCTGACTGACTCTTGAAACAGATTGTACGGTATGTGTATTACTATTTACTAGTTGTATGGAATGGAGAGTTATGTCGGGAAAAATGGCAGGGTTGGAAAGAGGGTTGCTTCTGCAGAGGTCAAAACCATTTAATATTTCCTCTGGCAATTAACAGATGGATACGTTATGATGTATGGTTCCATAAATTCATGACAACGCATCGTAATTCTGAACATCAAATTTAGTTAGAGATACATTTAATCTAATTCTTCGTCGTCTAGTTCCTTAATACCAGTTTTACTATTTTATGGAATAACATTAGATAATTACATTGAGATAAAGAGAGACGCCTCTCACTTAAGCCGTTCACAACTACCCGGATTAACACCGAATGCGATTACTCCTTGTATTATGTCTAACTCTAGGCGGTTGTATTAAACTCAAAGTAGACTACTCCTACTGAAAAGGAATAAACGGTCTCCTTAGTGAAAAAAGTACATAGCGTGATAAATAAATAGCATCCGCATCCACATCCACAGTAAATTGCACTTATAAGAGGGAAGGAGAAACACGGAAAGTGTGGGATATGTCATTGGTTACAATGGCACTATTTATTACTAACCCTCGACAACGGGGGGTGAGGGGGACTTTACGAGGGAGAGAGAGAGAGAGAGAGAGAGAGAGAGAGAGAGAGAGAGAGAGAGAGAGAGAGAGGTAGGTATATATATACATTTATGTGTTTCCTGTTTCCACTGCATCTAAGTAGCATGCCAGATATGCTGAGCATTATTCATTATGATTTTTAACAATAATATTAATCTGGGAACAAGTATAATATGCTTGTTAAAATATATACATAATTCTGCTTTATTTCTAATTATATATGCTGTTGACCAAGCACCGCCTAACGGACGTGGGTACACCTACCATAACACATACAGTACACGCACATAGCCAAACACATGAATACACACACTGCTTAGCACACACACATACACATACAAATACACTTATTCACACTCACTCATACACATGCACTCATACATAGGCAGTAATATACGAACGCGTGTTCACCCATCTTGTATCCACAACTCTGGTTTGAGTTTGTATTTTCTACTTTTGTATTAATGATACCACATTCAATATTTAGTCTAGTTTTTCCGATGCCAATGTTAAGTGGTCTTAACAAGTCGACAGGAAAAAGTGGCAGATCAAAAGTTGTTGGAAGAAACTCACATTTTACACACACCTGCCACCTATTACCACACACACACACACACTAAATGATAGAATTATCTATATTTGTCAATCATATATGACATGAATACAATTAAAACAATGCCATTCAGCATTATAGCCTATTCCATACATATATTTGAGACAGTGCTTACAGAACATTTGCTGCTTGATCATTTGTGATATACTGTAGTTTAGTCCCACCAAGACTTTGGTGGCTCACAGCAGCTTGGTAGCTAAGCCTTGATGGCTCTGGCTGGGTAGTGATAAGGTTATGGGTTGCTGCACCTTATGTGTCAGCTCACTGCAATGCTGCATTGAGCTTCCGACTGCTGTGTGATCTAAGGGGTTCTTAGCTCCTGGGAAAGCCTCAAGTGAGCGTTCTGGCCCGGGGTGCTTGGGAGAGCAGTGTGGCTTTGTAGTGCCAACACTCCCAGAGACACTCTCCCACGCGGCTGGTGTGACGATCTCCGAGACTTGTTGTATGATGTCCGGTGTGTCTTATTAGATACCCTTGTCTCTGCTTCCTTCGTTGTCTTTGATCCATCCATTATTTGTATAATTTTTGTTTTTCTATGTGATTGAGGGAGGCAAAAGGCATAACTGCCTATAGCGAGTGCCTCCCCCATAGTTGAAAGAGTGACAGGGCCAAAATCAAGGGACGTTCGAGCCAAAATGCCTGGACACACGGAGTTTGAAGCAATTTAAGTCATAGGAAGAGGGAAAGACTGATTCTGGGAGAGAGTTCCAGAGCTCAGCTGTTGAGTAGAAGAAAGTTTGAGAGTAACGTTTCACTCTTGGGTTGGAGAGTTGCACAGAGTAGGGGTGGGATTGAGTAGCAAGACGGGTACCACGTGCCCTACGTAAAGGAGGTGGTATGCACTGGGATAGCTCTGAGGAACACTGATTATTATAGTAGCGATAGAATAGCGAGAGAGATGCAACATTGCGGCGGAGAGAGAGAGATTGCAGAGAGTTGGTGAGTGGACGGGAGTTAATGATACGAAAGGCCGTCCTTTCAACTTTGTCTAGGAGAGCAGTGTGAGAGGAACTGCCCCACACATGTGAACAATACTCAATACAAGGGCGCACTATGCCCCTGTACAGAGCAAGAAGCTGTGCAGGGGAAAAGAACCCCCTAAGGCGGTTGAGCACACCCAGCTTCTGGGAGGCTGCCTTAGCAAGACTGGTAATATGGTCCTTCCAAATGAGAGCAGAAGAAAAAGAGACACCAAGAATATTGAGAGAAGATGAAGGGTTGATTTTTGTATTGTTGAAGAATAAGGGATAGTCCGCTGGGAGATCCTGACGGGTAGATAGATGGAGAAATTGGGTTTTGGAAGCATTAAAGTTAACAAGGTTTTCTCTGCCCCAATTGGAAATAGTATTTATATCAGAATTTAAGAGTTCTATGGCTTCATTACGTTTGTCGTTGAGGGATTGCTGGCTGGGGCGTTCTGAAAAACTAATGGAGTAGTGGAAGGTAGAGTCGTCTGCGTATGAATGGATGGGAATTAAGGTACAGTTAATGTTTGTGTTTTCTTGTGGGGTGCACTTTTAGAAACATAACCAAATATGTGCAGGCTTCTTGGTGGCGGACTTAGTGAGAGTAATCCACAACACATCAGTGACGCACACGTGCACTGCTAAATTGATAAACTTCATGAAAGAAGGAAATCTCGTAATGAACGACTTAAGGTGAACATCGAAGAGAAACGAAATGTTTCTTAATTGTGAAGTGGTACAGAAATATATATTTATCAAAGTTCTCCTTTACCATTTATTGGTGAACCCCTTGAGTAAACAACCTGGAATTATGGTGCGTACTGTCTATACCGTCCCTGGTTTGCTACACCAACTTTTACCTCAGGTAATATTTACATCCTGGATATTAATCAGGTGTAAAGTTGGCCACATAAGTTCTGTTCCTCTCTGTGATCTTATACATGGAAATATATATAATGCGCATGATTGAATTACGAGTTTATTATATTTTGCAATGGTTGAATCATCTGATTAGTCAACCGATAATTAAAAGACACCACACTCGCAATTCATTCATACTGTTTTACTTCATATATAAGATCACGATGAGGAACAGAAGTTATATGTCCAACTGTACATCAGCGTACGGAATCATAATTTGTCTTGACTGTATACAGTATTATAGTGTTACCTAAAACTGACTTGTGCGTAATAGTCGATCGTCTGGGGTCTTAATTATATTATGTCTGATCTGTCTCTCTCTCTCTCTCCCTCTCTCTCTCTCACACACACACACACACACAAAATAAATGAGGTAGATAAAACAAATAACTATCGAATTATCGACGGGAAAGTGAAGAAATGGTATATGCAGAGGAGGGGAACGGAGGGGGAGGGGTAGGAAGAGAAGGAGGAGGGGGGGGGGGGGAAACGAGAGGGAGAAGGGAGGGGAGGGGGGAGAGAGGGAGGTTGGGGGGGGGGAGAGGCGAGAGAATTAGGATAGCATTTATTTTGTATTCAATACAGCCTATGGACCACGGTGAAACGTGGTCCCATCCGAGATAGATAGATTTTAGCTACAAATATAATCTACAAGAATATTGTCTTATTAATGTGGACATTTTATTTCAATATGGTATCTTTTGTCACTGAGTTCCCATATCACTTAACATCCGTGTATTGGAGATTATGGTGAAAGTTGACCCCTTTGGATGGTACCGATTCCTATGATATTGGGATCTGGTCCATCGACTATATTACTAAGCAAATTGATTGTAACAGAGCAGGCATACTATGCAAACGTGCACTTTTGAACATATTCTAGAATTGTTCATAATGTCATGCTTGTTGAAGCATTAATAAACCATATACCTCAAAGTATGTTAACCCTTTCACGCACATATGCCGCAGAGGTTGCCAGATTAGCAATAAGAAATAGAGTTCTCTCACTCTTATAATTACCTCTCCAAAATTAGTTTTCTGCCCACAGCTAACTCAAAGACAACTGCAGAGGTTGAAGTAACTAAACTAAAGGTTTGTAAATCCCCCGGATGGTAACAAAGGCTTTAAAGTATCCCCAATAGGCTCAAAATCGCGTTATATGTCGGAGAGGGTTAAAACCTTGATTTGTTCTCTCATGCTATATCATGTATTGAACACTCATTAGGTTGTCCAGTTACATATTAAAATATGATGCACATATCATTATAAACAGACTGCCACGTATATATAATTATCTATTTGTACTTGTTTATGCAGTTGATCCCACCATTGCGCCAAATACAGTCTGGATCAAAGTTACTGTGATTCATCCGTAAATGCAATTTGAATACACGAATATTCAAGGTTCTAAAAAATATAATAGAGCCAAGATGGTGCAGCATCAGTGAAGTTATGTGTTTTCTCAAAGCCTAGGTTTCGAATCTCAAGGAAGGTATTGTTATGTTGTTGTTTTTTTGTTTTCCGACTCGTTAGTATACTTTCAGAGAAGTGGATCTAACTACATGTTCACTACATCACTGTTGAGAACTCAGAGTAATATTTTATTGTTGTGTTTTTGTTTTCCGACTCGTTAGTATACTTTCAGAGAAGTGGATCTAACTACATGTTCACTACATCACTGTTGAGAACTCAGAGTAATATTTTGTTGTTGTGTTTTTGTTTTCCGACTCGTTAGTATACTTTCAGAGAAGTGGATCTAACTACATGTTCACTACATCACTGTTGAGAACTCAGAGTAATATTTTGTTGTTGTGTTTTTGTTTTCCGACTCGTTAGTATACTTTCAGAGAAGTGGATCTAACTACATGTTCACTACATCACTGTTGAGAACTCAGAGTAATATTTTGTTGTTGTGTTTTTGTTTTCCGACTCGTTAGTATACTTTCAGAGAAGTGGATCTAACTACATGTTCACTACATCACTGTTGAGAACTCAGAGTAATATTTTAAGAACATAAGAACATAAGAACATAAGAAAATGGGAGTCTGCAGAAAGCCGATTGGCCTAAGCAAGGCAGATCCCTGTCCCACACAACCCCAAATCAATTACAAAGCCCAATTATAGGCTCAACACTCTAATACCCTGAGGATCATCTTACCAAAATGGTTAGAGATTAACGCAGGATTATGGGGGTCTGCAGAGCGCTGATTGGCCCAACCCGACTGATCCCCCTTCACACCCAACCTTTCTCGTCCATATACTTATCCAATTTCATCTTAAAGCTCCCTACAGTTTTAGATCCCACTATAGCACTTGGTAGTCCATACCACCCATCTACAACTCTGTTACCAAACCAATATTTGCCTATATCTTTTCTGAAACGAAATTTATCTAATTTGAAACCATTGGTACGAGTTCTTTCGCTATCACTGAGCTTTAGTACATTTGTCATGTCCCCTTTGTTAATCCCACTAACCCACTTGAACACCTCTATCATATCCCCTCCAGCTCTGCGTCTCTCTAACGAATGTAAACCTAATTTTTTCAACCTTTCTTCATACGGAAGATTTCTAATATTATGGATCATTTTTGTCATTCTACGCTGTACTCTCTCCAATGAATCTATGTCCATTCTGTAATAAGGACACCAAAATTGGACAGCATAATCCATATGGGGTCTCACTAATGTTTAGTTTTAAGATAACATCAGCAGTTCTGTTACTCACTCTCCTAGAGATGAACCCGAGAATCCTGTTTGCGTTATTACGAACGCCTATACACAGTTTTCTAGGCTTCAAATCATTGCTAACAAACACACCTAGATCTTTCTCGCAGTCTGAATTTTCTAATTCTAAATTAGCTAGTTTATATTTAACATTTGTTTGCATCTTCCCTATCTTTAATAGCTTGCATTTGTCAATGTTAAACTTCATCTGCCAATTTACTGACCATTCATGTAAGGTATCTAGATCCCTTTGGAGGCACTCTATATCGCTATCTGAATCAATTGATCTCCCCATTTTAGTATCGTCTGCGAATTTACTTATCCTACTAGTTATACCTAAATCTAGGTCATTTATGTATATAAGAAACAACAGGGGACCTAATACCGATCCCTGGGGGACACCACTTTTGACTGCTCCCCACTCTGACTTGGTACCATTTATGCTGACTCTCTGTTTCCTACCTATAAGCCATGACCTAATCCATCCCAACAACGCCCCACCTATTCCATGTGCCTCAACCTTTCTCATCAATCTCTCATGAGGGACTCTGTCGAAGGCTTTACTGAAATCTAAATATATAATATCGTATGCCTTGTCATTATCTACTGCTTCATATACCTCTGAGAAAAAACTAAGCAAATTAGTAAGGCAAGAACGTCCCTGAGTGAATCCATGCTGAGAAGAATTGATTAAGTTAAATGTTTCTAAGTGGTTTCTCATTTTCCTAGCAATAATTGACTCTAGTAGCTTTCCTATGATTGAAGTGAGACTAATGGGACGGTAATTGGATGGTATTGATTTATCACATTTTTTGAAAATCGGAACTACATTTGCAAGCTTCCAAGCTTCTGGAACTATACCTGTTTCTAATGAATTGTTAAAAAGAAATGTTAAGGGGTAACTTAACTCATCTCTGCATTCTTTTAATACTCTGGCATATACCTCATCGGGACCAGGCGATTTCTGAGGTTTCAGTCTGTCAATTTCCTTAAGCACATCATTTCTACTTATAGTAACCGTACTTAACCTATTTTCTATACTATCGCTATATACCTTACGGACTTCTGGAATCTGTGCCAAATTTTCATTAGTGAAAACGGATAGAAACTGACTATTTAATGTACTGCACATTTCTAAATCATTTTCTGTCATTTCTCCTATCGAAGTTTTAAGGGGGCCTATTTTATATCTAACTTTAGATTTATATAGCTGGTAAAAAGCCTTAGGGTTATTTTGTTTTTTGTTTTAGTTTTTTCCGACTCATTAGTATACTTTCAGAGAAGTGGATCTAACTACATGTTCACTACATCACTGTTGAGAACTCAGAGTAATATTTTGTTGTTGTGTTTTTGTTTTCCGACTCGTTAGTATACTTTCAGAGAAGTGGATCTAACTACATGTTCACTACATCACTGTTGAGAACTCAGAGTAATATTTTGTTGTTGTGTTTTTGTTTTCCGACTCGTTAGTATACTTTCAGAGAAGTGGATCTAACTACATGTTCACTACATCACTGTTGAGAACTCAGAGTAATATTGTTCATAGGACGAAGATATTTGGTGTACATTTTGTTGAAACATTCTGTAATCGTAGCCCTCGACTCCAATCTGAAAGGCGTTGGTTTATATCCAATGGTTAAGTAGTTGATAATGATTGCTATAATCTACATTATTACTCCAAATATCCAGCATTAACAGACAGCGCCACCACAGAGCGAAAGAGCCAACCTGGTGGCTGTGTCAACCAATGTACTGTGTGTTACGTGGGGGTGACTCTGATTGAGACAGAGAGAGAGAGAGAGAGAGAGAGATTAAGGAGGTGTTATGGTATGCCACTCCAAACAGCAGTTTGTATATCCTTGGGTAACTCCGATTGTGAGCTTGTCTGGCTGTGCGTGTGTGTGTGTGTGTGTGTGTGTTTGAGAGGGAAATTTATAGATATATAGATAGAGAGAGATATATATATTCGTCTGTACAAAAATGTATCATATTTGTGTAACGGAATTTTTATATTACAAGTTAGATTAAGTAATAATTATAGAAATCATTAGTTCAACTCTCATATAATTTTAAGGTGGTTTACTTGCATTGCATTATATATTTATGCGGGTGACTGTACATCCATGAGGGTATTCATTGTAACTTCCTCCTTCTAGTTTTTACCATGTCAGATTGTTTCCTACGCAATTTAAGCTCACCTCGCACTTTTGATTCTCTCCATGCACTGTTCATGTGACCGGAAGGAGTGATGGGATTATCCACCCCCTATAAGGTGTGTGGAAGGGCAGGAGAGGTAGGTTGACTGAGAAGGCTGGAGTCGAGTTAGACACAAGCAATGGGCAAGTTCACATCCCAGGAGATTTCCTCTCAACATAGGGAAATTCTCATTGTACTATTTAAATCTACATTTGTTTGAATAAATCAACGTGGTTTGGATATAGATATCTTTTCCTTTACCTAAATGAGGATGGTGGCGGCATATCTATTACATCTATTATATCTACCAATCTATCAATCAACGAGAGAGCAGGACGCAGAGCAGAGAATCTACAGTATACTTCAATCAACCTAAACTACAATAAAACCAAATTTATAAACCCATAAAGGAAACTCACAAACGTCTTCCTAACATTGGCACTAAAGGTCATTTGGTACATGGTGTCAACGACTTTGTTACATTTATATATTGTACATGACAATGACGTGATATCAAACAGGAATGTAACAATGGCACCAACAATAATAATAAAGATACTAGCCTTATAACAACTAACACCATGGCATGACCATCACAACCACATCACCTCCAGTACCACGACATCACCACCACCCAATTATCATCACCACCAACACATAAACACCACATTACTACCACCATTACCACCAATACCACCACTGAGCCTATAATAGATATATGACCTATTAAGTGACAATCACGAAATCAAATGACAAAACAAATGAAGGTCACAGTATACAGGGTGGTACAGAAAAATACTGACGGTTTAAAAACACTTATATTTCCAGGGACATGAACATATTCTGTGCATTTCAGGTGTATTATAGAGTGATGCTGTGTTGTAAGTTTAATTTGACAGCAAGATGAACGCCGAGGACCAGTTTTCAGTCCAGGAGAGGACCAAAATACTGAACTGTAATTTGCAACTAAATCAGTTGTCCTCACTATAAGCAATGTTGTTGTGCATTTCAAAACTATCTTCAGTTTGATATAAAAGTTCAGCGACACTGGTAGGATCAACAGTGGTGCACCTATGACTTCCAGAACACCAGCACACGTTCAGGAAGTTAGGAGTCGTCTGAAACAGTCGCTACGTAAGTCCACCAGACGGTTGTTACAGGAAGTGGACATTTCCAGGAGTTCTTTGATGAGAATCACTCATAGTGACCTGAAACTGTTAGGGATATGTCTTCTAAGCATAGTAGGGAAGATGTACAGTAGGGTAGTGATCGAGAGGGTGAGAGCGAGAACGGAGAAATGGGTAGGTGAGGAGCAGGGCGGGTTTAGGAAGGGAAGGGTGTGTAGACCAGATTTTGCCTTGAAATGTGTTGAGGAGAAATATCTGGAGAAGGAACAAAGGTTGTATGCTGCCTTTATGGACTTGGAGAAGGCCTACGACAGGTTGATAGAGAAGGTCTGTGGATAGTATTGCGAATATATGGAGTAGCTGGAAACTTGGTGAAAGCAGTGAAGAGCATGTATGAGGGTGCAAAGTCGGCAGTACATGTGGAGAATGAACAGGATGAGTTCCTTGATCCGAGTGTTGGGTTAAAGCAAGGATTTGTGATGGCCCCATGGTTGTTCAATATATATATATGGATGGAGTCATGAAATAAGTACAAGTAAGAGCAGTGGATGTTGGTGTACCATTGATAAGGGAAGGATATAAGTGGAAGTTGCCTGCACTATTATTTGCTGACGATACAGTTCTGACAGTGAGCGACAGTTGTAGGGCCTACTAAATATGTTGGTAATAGTGTGTGAAAAAAGGAATTTGAAAGTATATGCAGGAGGAGTAAGGTTATGGTCTTTGAAAGGGGTACAGTCACAGATTGTGATGTGAGGGAGAAAGATCAGAGTAAGGATGAAGAAGTGCGGGAGAGGGTGCAACAGGGGAAGAAGGTTGTAGGACGCTGAAAGCAGTAACAAGAAAGAGGGTGGTCAGCATGGAAGTAAAGAAGTCCTTGCATGACAGTGTGGTAATCCCGAAATTGACTTACGGGAGCGAAGCATGGACTTTGGTGGAGAGACTCGGACCAAGAGTGAGAGGGTTGGAAATGAGTTACTTGAGAAGTGCGTGCGGAGTTACATGGAGGGATACACAGACGAATGAGGAAGTACGAGTGAGGTGTGGTGTGAATGTAGATGTGCTGGAAAGTGTGAAAAGGAACACCTTGAGATGGTTCGGCAATGTGGAACGTATGGGAAGCGAAAGAATGACTAAGCGAGTGTACGAGAGTGAGGTGGAAGGACAGAGAGGGAGAGGTACACCGAGTGAGAGGTGGAAGGATGGAGTTATGAAGTATATAAGAGAAGGCGGTGCTGGATGGGAGGAGGGGCGTCGACTAAATGGGGACAGAGGTGCATGGGCCGTTTCGTTCGTGACCACTCCTTCGAGGATCACGGCGTCCGGCAATAGACATAATTACTACAAACTGTACTGGTTAGTTTAAAACCTACAGTATAATGGCACATCCTATATTATATCATGGTAATATTATTCAACTTTGCTAAATATTTTTGATGAAAACTAAATACAAAAACGTCTAAGTTAGTTCGTTCTGGCTGACCCTAGACGAATATATGATGCTTACGAAGGATATTTCATAGAAAAATAAAAAAAGTAATTACGTCATGCCAAGGTGCAATTGACCTCTGAAAATCAGGTCTATATAATAATTGTGTATCAGCATGGTGGCATCATTTGAATTAACATTTGACGAAACCAGCCTCTACAGGAAATTGAAACCTAAGAGGGATGGTAGACAGTACAATGGGATACAATTAACTAGTTAGTAGTTACAGTGTGGAGAGGCCAGATAGGCAACATTAAATATATAACTCCTCTCTAAGAACAAATACCTAGTATATATAATTATATTTTCACCTTTCCCTTTTTGTAATAATCATAACAAATAATTGAGAAGATAATATACTGATTATACTATGTTACCTTTCCCTGTAACCTTGGCCTATACCTAGAATGTTTGTTCTTCTGATTCTTGAAGAGGCGTTTCGAAAATAGCAGGTAGATTTGAAGGTATATAGATCTGGGAGTAACAATATCGAGTAACCTAAAACCGAGTCAACAATGTTCAGAAGTTGTTAAGAAGGCAAACAAAATAATTGGCTTTATAGGCAGGTCATTTGAGCATAAATCCAAAGAAGTTATCCTAACCCTTTACAATTCATTAGTCCGCCCTCTTCTGGAATACTGCGTTCAATCCTGGTGCCCTTATTACCAAAAAGATATAAACAAGCTAGAACGCGTTCAACGTAGAGTTACCAAAATGATACCTAGCCTAAAGAACAAACCATACGAAGAGCGTCTTAGAGAATTAAATCTATTTCCTTTAACCCAGCGCAGATTAAGAGGTGACTTAATTCAAGTGTTCAAAATCATCAAAGGCATCGACAATATGAACTGTAGTAAGTACTCACTATCGACCAATCTAATTACACGCGGGGAAACGGTTGCCAAATTATTGGTAAATTTTAACTCACACGAATCTAAGAATTTTCTTCAATCGAGTTGTCAACTTGTGGAATGGGCTTCCCGAAACGTTATAGACTGCATCACCGTTGATTCATTTAAGCTCCGCCTAGACAAATATCGCATCAAACCCGCGACTGACTGCGTTTGTAAATGAATAACTTTATTTTATCCTCCCCTCAGTTACTAACCCATCTGTCCCCTACTAACTTCCTAATCCTGCCACGGACATTAGTTCCAGGGCAGTAATTCCCTTTCCAATGTTCCCTTACCCACTCTAAACCACTGTTTGGACACTTGATCCTCAGTGTTTTGGAGGACAAGCAACCTAGAAGGGTCACTAGATCTGTTGTTGCTTGATTTCCTTTGTACTCCTTTGTAATCTATGCAACAGGTTAAGGATTTTTTTTTTTAACAACCTGGGTTTGAACATTGACCTCAACTATAGGAATATTTTTATGAAATCCTGTCAATGTTTTTATGGAATAGACAACTATACTCTATGCAACTCAACTTTGCCGCCGGCCTCAAAAGCAAATATGAGACCGCGCCTGTGCTAGGCTGGCAATGACGTCACTCCCTAGGCGTTAAAGAAGGTTACAGAATATTCAGATTTTTAATTTGCACTTATCCTTGATCTTGTGGTTACAATTTAGCTAAGTTATTATACTAGAAAGTAGCAGACAAACCACTTTGTTATTTCGCATACAATACACAGAGCATAATTTTCAGAAACCACCAAAAGCTGGAAATGCAGTGCATAAATATACAAAACAAAAAATCTCCTGGCAACACTGCACTGGTCCGGTGTCTTTAAACTCGCAAATAGTATCCCGTTATTGTCTGTATGTGCAGATATAACCATTTTGTATTAATTTGTAACTGTTGTTACCTTCGTGCTATTGTTCATAAGGTCGCAGAGTATTCCAAGCAAAAGAATGCAAATTTAATTATATTACTGATCATGAAGATATCATTTTTGATTATCCATTATTGTATATGATAAGCATACTGTAGTGAGAGTATGTCTGTATGTTAGGAAATATTGCAAATAATATTTTGACCTTTGACCATAACAATTGGAATTTTATTTAAAATGTGGTCAATATAACACCAAAGATTGCTTAGAGTAAAAATATAAATTAGGAAAATCGTTTCAATGACCAACTAAATTGTCATGCATATTATGGTGTTAATCCACTAAACAACCTAAGAGGAGTTTTGGGAAAATTATTAATTGTCTTGACCTTTGACCTTGACTTGTGACCTTGACCATTATGTCATCATCACCATTACTATGATCGTCATGACTTCTACAATTACAATTATCACTACTACTCTCAACATCATCACTGTCCATTGTCACTAGCATCTTAATCACTACTATCATCATTGATACTACAACTATCAACCATCATTACCAATATCATCACCACCATCTTACAATCATCATTACTACTGTTAACATCATCACTACTACTATAACCATCATCATTACTACTGTCACAAATATTACCATAATTTATTCTACTGTCACCATCATCACTACTACTGCCATCATCACCATTACTATGAACTTCATCACCACAACTATCGTCATCATCACTACAAATTTCACCATCCTCACTACTACTCACCATCATCACTAATACTCACACCATCGTCACTACCATCATCACTAGTCATTATTATCACTACAACTATCATCATTAATTGTCACCATCATCACTACTATTATGACCATCATTACCCAGTAACTATCGTCCAATTAGCTTAACCTCAGTTGTATGTAAAATGCTAGAAACGGTCATACGAGACAGACTCGTAAATCACTTAGAGGAAAATAACATACTTAAAGATACTCAACACGGCTTTCGTAAAAAACGTTCCTGTTTAACAAACCTCTTAGACTTCTTCCATGATATCCTCAACCTCTACGATGAGAGTAAAGCTGTAGATATTATATACCTTGATTTTCAAAAGGCCTTTGACAAAGTTCCCCACAAACGTTTACTGCTAAAACTAAAAGCGCATGGAATACAAGACGGTGTGTTGAAATGGATAGAAAATTGGCTCAGCAACAGAAAGCAAAGGGTAGTCATAAACAGTAAGGCATCTAAATGGACCAATGTAAGTAGCGGGGTACCCCAGGGATCGGTACTAGGACCAATTCTCTTTCTAATTTACATCAACGACATAGATGAGGGTCTCACCAGCACAATCTCAAAATTTGCTGACGATACAAAAATTGCAAATAGCGTACTCTCAAAAGAACAAGTTGACGATATGCAACACAATCTAGATAAATTGTCATGTTGGGCCCAAATTTGGCAAATGAGTTTCAATGCGGATAAATGTAAAGTACTACATGTCGGATACCTAAATGAGAAAGCAAACTATTCGATGAATGGCACTCAGCTTAAGAATGTAAACAGAGAAACCGATCTGGGAGTAACAATATCGAGTAACCTAAAACCGAGTCAACAATGTTCAGAAGTTGTTAAGGCAAACAAAATAATTGGCTTTATAGGCAGGTCATTTGAGCATAAATCCAAAGAAGTTATCCTAACCCTTTACAATTCCTTAGTCCGCCCTCTTCTGGAATACTGCGTTCAATCCTGGTGCCCTTATTACCAAAAAGATATAAACAAGCTAGAACGAGTTCAACGTAGAGTTACCAAAATGATACCTAGCCTAAAGAACAAACCATACGAAGAGCGTCTTAGAGAATTAAATCTATTTCCTTTAACCCAGCGCAGATTAAGAGGTGACTTAATTCAAGTGTTCAAAATCATCAAAGGCATCGACAATATGAACTGTAGTAAGTACTTCACTATCGACCAATCTAATTACACGCGGGGAAACGGTTGCAAAATTATTGGTAAATCTTTTAACTCGCACGAATCTAAGAATTTCTTCTTCAATCGAGTTGTCAACTTGTGGAATGGGCTTCCCCGAAACGTTATAGACTGCATCACCGTTGATTCATTTAAACTCCGCCTAGACAAATATCTCATCAAACCCGCAACTGACTGCGTTTGTAAATGAATAACTTTATTTTATCCCCTCCTCAGTTACTAACCCATTTGTCCTCTACTAACTTCCTAATCCTGCCATGGACATTAGTTCCAGGGCAGTAATTCCCTTTCCAATGTTCCCTTACCCACTCTAAACCACTGTTTGGACACTTGATCCTCAGTGTTTTGGAGGACAAGCAACCTAGAAGGATCACTAGATATGTTGTTGCTTGATTTCCTTTGTACTCCTTTGTACTACTACTGTCACCAACATATCTACTACTGTCATCATCATCAATACAACTACAACCATCATCACTACAATTATCACCATTATCACTACTATCACCATAAATCCAAATATTACTACCATCACTTCGAATGCCAACTAAACTAACTTAACCTAGCAAATGCGCAGCGAGATGTTTTCGCTCCCAGAACGAATGCTTTCTTAGTGTGTACTCACACACTAAGAACGCCATCATTGCTGCAGGGTGGAGGGGGTCCGGGAGGTGGGGGGGGAGGGCAAAACCATATTTTGGACCTAAAATCATAACTATTGCATAAATTAAAAAAATCTTTTTTGACTGACGTTTGCATTCACGCACCAAATGTTCGTGTGAAATTTGGTGAATATCCGTCCAACGGTCTAGGAGCGGTTTTGAGACAGACGGACGACGACGACGACAGACATTTTTTTCGTGTGGTACCCACTATACGGGGGGGGGGGGGGCGATACCAAACTCTGCTTACACAGAGTTGATAAAGTAGACGTGCCGTTTTGCCCAAAATCAAAACGGCATACCCAACTCTGCGATGGGTTACCATCATCACTACTAATACCATCGTCAATCACAATCAACATAATCACTACTACTGCCATCATCACTACAACTGCCATCATCACTACAACTGCCGCAATTATAACGAGTACTGTCATCATCACCATTACTATGATCATCATCACTACTACAATTACAATTATCACTACTACTCTCACCATCATCACTGTCCATTGTCACTAGCATCTTAATCACTACTATCATCATTGATACTACAACTATCAACCATCATTACTAATATCATCACCACCATCTTACAATCATCATTACTACTGTTAACATCATCACTACTACTATAACCATCATCATTACAACTGTCACAAGTATTACCATCACGTATCCTAATGTCACTATCATCACTACTACTGCCATCATCACCATTACTATGATCTTCATCATCACAACTATTGTCATCATCACTACAACTTTCACCATCATCACTACTACTCACCATAATGACTAATACTCACACCATCGTCACTTCCATCATCACTACTGTCATTATTATCACTACAACTATCATTACTTGTCACCATCATCACTACTATTATGACCATCATCACTATTACTAGTACTGTCACCATCATATCTACTACTGTCACCATCATATCTACTACTGTCATCATCATCACTACTGTCAACATCATCAATACAACTACAACCTTCATCACTACTATTATCACCATCATCACTACTATCACCATCAATCCCACTATTACTACCATCACATCTAATGCCAACTAAACTAACTTAACTTAGCAAATACGTAGCGAGATGTTTTCGCCCCAGAACGAATGAAGGGGCTCACACACTAAGAACGCCATCATTGCTGGGGGTGGGGTGGGGTGGGGTGGGGGGGGTCGGGGTGTCTGGGAGGAGGGGGGGGTAAAACCATATTTTGGACCTAAAATCATAACTATTGCATAAATTCAAAACATATTTTTTGACTGACGTTCGGATTCACGCAACAAATGTTTGTGTGAAATTTGGTGAAAATCCGTCCAACGGTCTAGGAGGAGTTCCGAGACAGACGGACGACAACGACAACAACAACGCCGACGACAGACATTTTTTTTGTGTAGTACCCACTATACGGGGGGCGATACCAAACTCTGCTTACGCAGAGTTGATAATCACCATCATTATTGATATCACCATCATCATTATTACTGTCATTACCATCATCATCATTACTACTGTTATTACCATCATCACTATTACGATCACTATCATTACTATTGTTATTACCATCATCACTGTTGTAATGAGTACCATTACTACTGCCAATACTATCATCACTATTATTAGAATCTTCGCCTCCATCACCACAAATAATCAATGGTGCCCAACATTCCTGGTGCCCACAATTCCAGGTGCCCAAAATTCTAAGTGCCCAAATATCACGGTGCCCTCAAATCTTGGTGTCCAAAATTCTAGGTGCCCAAATATCACTGTGCCAAAAATGCGGAACCCCAAGTTTCTGGTTCCCAAGTTTCTGGTGCCAAAATTTCATAAACCGGAGTCTATATCCAAACTAAAAGATAATCTACCAGAATCGACCAAGCATGTTGAACCAGCGAAACAACTATATAAAGCAAATCTTAACCTCTTAAGGTAACAACAAACAAAATGTTACCTTACATACATTATATATATTATATATATATATGTATATATACCCCGCCAATGAGGAGCCACCTTGTCGTGGTGGCGGGGCTTGAAGCGGGGTCGTTGGTGTCACTCTCTTTAGGGCAGGGATTCAATCAGCGTCGTGAACAAAGTGCCCCACCCCCCCGTCGTCATTGGGGTAAGCGGAACCTCCTGGTGACGGCATTTTTCGTGTTCCCATTTTTGGTTTTAATTTTGCGGAGGATTTCCTCCCTACTTTAACTAAATTGTGCCGGCTAGGCTCGAGAGCCTTCCCTCGCCGAGTTTGGAGTCCTGGCTCCTCTCCATTTACAGGGGCCGTGGCGGTCTAGCTCACCGCCCGAGGGGGCTGGTCCCGGGAGCGGTGACGCGGTTGCCCGCGTTGATGCCCCTGGGGTCGCCCATCAGTGGGGACCGGTCTCGGTTCCAGGGGTCCGTTTTCCCTTCCTGGTGGGTTTCCTGGTTTCTGTCCGGCTGCCCTCCATTACGCACAGATTGGGGATGATTGCAATTAACTTTGCCCTCGGTCCCAGTATAGCGGTTTTGCCTAAGCTTGGCCTCTCTGTGCGTTTTGGTGCTATCCCCCCTAGTCTATTGGGGTAGGGTATGAGGATGAGCCCCCTGGAGACCTGC
The DNA here is from genome assembly GCA_032716605.1 of Paralithodes platypus. Lineage (NCBI taxonomy): Eukaryota > Metazoa > Arthropoda > Malacostraca > Decapoda > Lithodidae > Paralithodes > Paralithodes platypus. The sequence goes on from CM064542.1 coordinate 9,707,355, forward strand.
CCCTGTTTGCGCCACCGGTGTAGAGGCTGGGGCTCCCTGACTCACGATGGAGGGTTCTCTATTGGCCCTTCTGGTATGTTCTTTATTTATTGTTTTGTTTCTTATTTTTATTTTTATTTTTTATTTTTTTCCCCCCTCAGTTATGTTTTTCTTTCTTTTTTGTTTTCCGATAAAATTAAAATAGAATAGTAAAAACAACTAGGGTCATCATGGATCAGCCATGCAAACCTCCTCCCCTGGATCTAGCTTTGGCGCCCCCGGTACTTGACCTTTGCATTCCCCTGGACTCTCCATCTGGCCTTCCTCTTCCCTCTGAGTCTACCACCTTGGACACCTCCCCTCCGAGTTGTTCCGAGTCTGATGCTCTCTCACGCTCTGATACTAAATTACCTACTTCTACGACTAAGGATTCCCATCCTCCATCTGTGGACCCTACAATGGCCCCTGTTCACATCGACTCTCCACAGAGCCCAACTACACAAGCCGCTCATGATTTAAATGTCCCTCCCCTCTCCCAAGATAAGGGAAACCCTCCTTGTGTTGAGTCTCCTGTTCAAACCATGGACCTTGGTGTGCCGGGTTCTGTTGACACGCCCTGCTCCTCAGCACTACCCGTTAACCGACTTACAGTTTCCACTGACCACCTGCAGAGAGACACCAGTGTTGGTGACCCTTCACCTCCCATCGACACTGTTTCTCCACCATTTCAGCCAACTGTTAGTTCAGCCACTACCTCCACCTCACTAGTTGAAACTCTGGAGCCTTACATGACTCATTCCGGCCCCCAACATCGGCGGACACCTCGGCGTCAGTTTGTCCCCAATGCCACCCTCCTGCACTTCGATTCACTTTTTGGCGATGATGACTGGCCGCGTTTCCTCGTCATACGACCGGCTTCCTACATCTCGGGGGCTGAGTTAGAGAACCTCCTCCTCTTGGCACACGCAACGTCGGACTTATTGTTCCGTGAGACTGGTAATAATGATTGGATTGTGGAAACCACTACTCGTGCCCAGTCTGAGACATACCTATCTCTTACTACCTTGGACGATATCCCTGTTACTGTCACGAAACATAACGACCTCAACTACATCCTCGGTACTGTTTTTCTACCCTCAACTTATGACCATGACAGACTTCCTGATAAGTCGACACTCCTGTCGTCGTTGCGCTTGCGTTATCCAAATGTGCACGACGTTGATTTGTATAGTATCCCCAACAAATCAACTCCTTCTCATCCTCTCCGCAATGCTCGTATTAAGTTTAGTTGACGTTCCCTCCTACGAGACGTCAGGATCGAAGGACAAAGGCGTGAAGTACGACATTATGTCCCCAAACCGTTACAATGTACAAACTGTTCCACTTATGGTCACTCAGCTGGTAGGTGTAAGAAGGTTCGGGTGTGTGCCTTCTGTAGCTCCGTTAAACATGCTACCCATTGGAATTGTGGCCCTCCAAAGTGTGTTAACTGTGGCCTTGAACACCATGCTCGCTCAAAGCAATGTGTGTTTTACATGTACAATGCTGAGTTAAAGCTTCTCATTAGTCGGTCAGGCATGTCTGTCAGGGAAGCTAAGCAAGAACTGAGAGTAAGAGATGTTAAAGATCCCTCTAGAGATATGACTTACAGTGCTAGACTTCGTGCACCTACGACTGACGTTTCTCCCGGTAGTCGACGACGTGAGGACAGTGATGCTGTGTTGGATTCACCCCTTCCTAGTCATTTTTCCCCTCTCCAACCGATTTCATGCACTGAATACCCCTCCCCCTGTTCATGAAGCCTCCACCCCAAAAGCATCCGTGTACCCTTCACCCGTAACTGATCTTCAATCCTTGCCTCTTCCCCCGGCATCCTCTACCAATGTTGAAGGTGTCATGGATTCTACCCCCTCCACCAGTAAATGCCATTCTGATGTTCTACATTCTCCCTCCTCAGATTGTCAACCTCCCTCCGTAAAACGTAAGACCCTCACAGCCCGACCTATGCCTCCCAAACCTCAACGTGTCCCCCCTCGCTCTCGCATCTTCCGCTCTGATATGGGTTCTGCGTCCCAGCCTCCCTCACTCCACACCCCCTTTATGCCTGCGTCCCCTCCGCCTACTCGTCCTCGACCTCACGCACCTATCAATGCTACCGCCTCGGGCTCCCACATACCCCACTGCGGCTGTCATGACTGTTTTGTGCGTGAGTATCGCCGGACGCCTACCCGCACTAAATTCACTGTTGCTGCGTTGATACGCTCCTTTCTCCGTGACCGACGTTTACCAACCCCTGATATCACCGCCTCTCAAAACTCTTTGTGCTTATGCGCTTTTCACTTAAAGTCACGTTCAGATCTTTCACACACCAAGGTAGCTACTATCCTCCATGGCCTGTCCTCTAATGTGTCCCCCACCGTCCACGTCGAAACTCCCTGCCTTCTTATGACCTTCCCCCCAGACCCGTTCCTCTTCATCTCAGACTGCCGAACAGTGCTGTTTATTTACGTAACCTGACGTCTCTCACTTAACCTGTTCAATCCCTATATACTACATTGGAATTGTAATGGTCTCTCATCTAGAGTACATCTAGGTGAGATTCAGTGTTTACTCTGTGTCTATAATCCAATGTGTATTTGTTTACAACACATTGAAAATTATGATAAATCCATCACCAACTACCACCTTGTGTGCCGTTCTCTATCCCCTGATGGAGAATATGGCACAGCAATTTATGTCCATCATCGAGTAACTTTTGACTTATTTCCCATTCGTACAAATTTCCTACAGCACTCTATCCTTACTCTTCATATCCCCGATGGTGACTCTGTTACCATTTGCAATATCTATAACCAACCTGCTTACAATGATGACCTTTCCTTGCTTTCTCAGTTTGTCTCTACACTACCCTCTCCCATCTTACTGTTGGGTGACTTTAATGCCCATAGCCCTGTATGGGACCCTACTTCCTCCAATCCTGATACAGCCGGTTCGCAGATTGAACATTTGCTTCTGAACCGTAACCTTTGCTGCCTTCATGAGGCAGACTCACACACTTACTTTTCTGCTTCCTATCATACTTATTCCTCTGTTCATGTCAACCTGTGCTCCTCAGCAATTGTTGATAAGTTCGAGTGGCGGGTCTGTGTTGATACGTTCTCGAGCGATCACTTTCCTGTCATCCTGTCTTACTTGCAATTCCGTCCATGTCCTTCGCTCCCTCGCTATAACTTCCACAAAGCTGACTGGGATGCATATGTTCTCCACACCAGACAAATCCCACCTTTTAATCCCTTCCGGGATCCTGATGAAACGCATTCATTCCTCGTTAATATTTTTACTAATGCAGCTACTAAGTCTATATACCCCAGACGACTTCTTCCCCCCTACGTCATCGAGTCCCCTGGTGGGACAGCACCTTATCCACTCTTGCTAAAAGTAAACATGCATTAGGCCGCCGCCTCGATAGTATCAATAAACGTTACAATTCTTTATGTTCACGCTTACCTTTACGTGATGACCTTCTATACCAGTCCATCTCGTTATTGATGGATATATGTGCCATCAAACCTCACTACAATCGACTATCAGCTAAATTTCGCCGGGAAGTCATCCGTAGTAGATCCAAATCCTGGAAAACTTATGTCTCCACCATTTCCCCGTCTACCCCGATATTACACGTTTGGCATAAATTCAGGACTATTAACAGCCTTCACATTGCCCCTCCGCGCCATGCTTTGGTACACGGTGGCCGTACTGTTCCCGATCCCCTTGAGATATCGAACCTCTTGGGTCAACATCTTGCCCATGTCAGCAGTAATGAGAGGATAGACGATAATTTCCGCCGCCATAAACTTGAAATGGAGTCGATCCCCCTCGACTTCTCTTCACCTCGAAATCTGACCATAACTTGAGTACTCCATTACTCATCCCCTTATTTGTTTGCATGAGCTGTAGCTAAGCTCTAGCTTAACTGCCCTGTAGTTGCTTTGCATGTAATTTTGCTGTGTTTTTGACTGATAAACGTTTGTTTATCGAGACTGCTTTTGTTTACATTTGTACCGGTTAGTGACGACCGACGCTCTAAAGTAAACAAACTATTTGCTTGTTTCATATTATAAAGTTCTAGCATATATTGTAGATATTTTAGCCCTCACTGTAGTTAAGTGCTTAGCAAACCACCCAGTAGTTATCTTGCATGACATTGTACTGTAGTTTTGACTGATAAACGTTTGTTTTTCAAAATTCTATTTGTCAAGTTAGTAGAGACACCGCCGATACCAGCGCCACCTGTGTACGCATAAACAAACCCTCACCTTGTATTTTATATATCAAAGTCTAGCCAATACTGTACTTGGTTGAACTTTTTATCTTGGTTATCTATATAAATCGCACACACTAACATTTGTCAAGATAGTTTTAATATTGGGTTAGAATAATTTAGTTACTGTAATACTTTTTGATAGCCTATTTATTAATCGCATTTCAGATACTTGTCACCATATTAATAGGCCTCTCACACTCTTGCCAGGGATATTACAAACTCCATTATTATTATTATTGTTTCGACCACTGTATAAACTAATATACAGGCTTTAGCCTAACTGTGTCATACTGCTAACATCATTTTATTTTTATTTTCAGGCATAAAATTGTGTTCTATTGCTAACATATTCTTTTTGTGATCAACATATTCTTTTTGTGATTTACAGGCATTAATTGTACAATATTGCTAACCAATATTTTTTGTTACTGTACTGTATACTGCTTTCCAGTTTTCTCACTAGGCTAAATTAACCCTCTCCCACTTTTTTTCCCAGTAAATTTTGTAACAAATTACTAGTCCATTTACAATTTTCAGGCTTTAACTGTGTCATACTGCTAACATCAATATTTGTTATATTTTCAGGCATAAATTTTGTTCTATTGCTAACATATATTTTGTGATTTACAGCCATAATATTGTGTTTGTGATTAACATATTCTTTTTGTGATTTACAGGCATTAGTTGTACCATATTGCTAACAAATGTTTGTTGTTACTGTACTGCATACTGTTTTCCAGTTTTTTCACTAGGCTACATTGACCCTCTCCCATTTTTTTTTTTTTTTTTTTCCCAGTAAATTGTGTAACCAATTTCTAGTCCATTTGTGATTTTCAGGCTTTAACTGTGTCATACTGCTAACATCATTTTTTGTTTTATTTTCAGGCATAAATTGTGTTCTATTGCTTACATATTTTTTGTGATTTACAGGCATATTAATTTTATCATATTGCTAACAAAATGTTGTGTGATTTTCAGGAATTAATTGTATCACATTGCTAACATACATATTTTTGTGATTTTCAGGCTTTAATTGTAGCATTTTGCTAACATAAATTTGTGTGATTTACAGGCATATTTTGATTATATCGTCATGGCGCCGCAACGAACCTGCACGAGTTGTTCCGGTAAATTTGGCCCTACCATGTTTGTTGATACTGATGTCCAAATTTGTAGATTTTGCCAGCTCCGAGAGAAGATTGCGGAAGAATTGAATGCAGCTCACCGCAAGATCGATGCCCTGACTACGAAGCTTGAATCCCTTTAAGAATTTGCCACACTCAACGTAGCAGTGCCCTCGGCCCAACAAACCACTACGATGTCAACCGCCATTCCAGTGCATACAGTACCGGTACCGGTACCCACACCAGCAGCTACCTTAGATGTTGCAGATAATAATAATGACTCTACTCTCACTCCCCCCCAGGACAACTTTCAGTTAGTGAGAAACAATGTGCATCCCAGTACCAGTACCAGGAAGGTCATCCCGACAACATGCCAAAACCGCTTCAAAATTCTGGCTATTGACGAGGAAGAGGAAACGTAATAAGTTCGGCTTGTGGGCGACTCCATGGTCCTTGGCCAACTAACCGAGTTCTGCGCCAGGGCACCCAGGACCAGAAAGCGATTCTGTATCCCAGGTGGCGGCGTGGACGACATTGTTGCGGCTGTGGAAGAGGTTTCCAGGCTTGCCCCCGCAAGCACTACGTACGTCATCCACGTTGGATCTAACGATGTCCAACGGACACGGTCAGAGGAACTACTTTGCAAGTACCGGCGGCTGATCAGGTCCTTCAAGGAAAAATCTAATAGAATCTTAATTTCAGGAATTGTTCCCCGGATTGATGTAGAAAACCGATTCTACAACATAGCTACCAGTACAAATCGCCGACTAGCCAAACTCTGCAGGGAGGAGGACATCGGCTTTGTCGACACGTGGGATCATTTTTACTATGATAAATCTTTGTTTTCAGGAGATGGTGTACATCTCAATGAAGTAGGAGCTGCACGTCTTGGTCGTCTGCTGAACGATGCAGTCAAGGATTTCCGTTCAAAAAACGGGGTCAACCAGACCCCAGACAGGGTAGTGTAAGTCAAATACGAACTGAAAATGCAGACAATGCACAATCAGTAACATCCAACTCTAATACTCTTAAGGTGTTTTATGTAAATGCTTGTAGCATACGCAATAAATTTTCAGATCTAGAGGAAATCGTGTTTACAGAACATTATGATATAATCGGCATTACAGAATCTTGGTTAAATACGGAAGACAGAGACATTTTAGCCGAATATACGCTTCCTGGTTATACAATGTTTGAGAAAAGTCGGATCAATAGAAATGGAGGAGTAGTTCTGCTTTTTTATAAAGGAAAGTCTTAATCCCGTCTTAACCCCTAAAAGTCGGCGCGCAACTTAAGTCGTATTTAATAAAGCTGGACTATGTGGCGGCGCTCGACATAGGTCGAGTGGCAATTTCAGCACGTAATGTTGCTGAGAGAGAGAGACAAGTGGTGGCAGGAGACTAGCGAGCGTATGACTGCTCCAGACCACCGCGGCGAACCTACTGACACGAATCTCAGCTCCCTCCTCCCTCTCTCACTCGCTACATACTGAATTATATGGGGAAAGTACCGAATTACATGCTTTTTGCACTCGCGTTGCACGGTTATTGCAAGAAAACTAGCCATCATAAAAGGATCGTTATGGTGTCATTCGAAAGCTCTGTTTATGTCCTTTCAGGGATAGGTACTTGTTTTACGTTCTGGGTCTTATTTAGGCATGAAAATGATCACGTAAACAGCCCTATTTTGGCTAAAAACACCCCGCTGGGCGGTACATATAAATAAACCGCATAGGCCGCTCGTAAAGGGTTAATGTCAAAACCTCAAATTGCGAATATAGACATATCTTACGTACTATTAAATAAAAAACGAGGAACTAAAATAACACTAGCTTTATTATACAGACCCCCCATCTCAATCAGTGCAAACTGACAGTGAAATTTATGAACAAATTGCAGAAATAACTAACATACAAGATACCCTAATTCTTGGCGATTTCAACTTACCCGTGACTAAATGGGGCGATATTCTTACTTCACACTCTGGACACGACCTCTATGCTAACGTGCAAGAGAGTTCACTTTTTCAATTTGTACAATCTCCGACCCGTGGTAATAATGTGCTTGACCTTTTACTCGCAACAAAAGAAGAATTAATAGAGAATTTTAATGTTGGTGATGAATTCAGTAACAGCGACCATCATACGATAACTTTTACTTTAAAGTTTACTAGTAACAAATCAAATAGCAGCATTGAGAAAGTCCCTAATTTCAAGAAAGCAAATTTTAATAAACTTAAATCAAAGCTTAAAGAAACTGACTGGAGCTTTCTGACTAACAATAACGACATAAATACATCTTGGGAGTGTTTTCCAACCACTTACCTTAAGGCAGTGCAAGACTGCATACCATCGAAAATACGGCGTCCAGGCCATAATGATAAGCCCAAATGGTGGAATAAAGATATTTCAGACTGTCTGCTTGCTAAAAAAATTGCTAATGATATATTAAAATCCTCACAAAATGACGAAGAACGGGTGAAATTTGTAGAGGTACGACGCAAAGCCAAAAAGTTAATTAAGCAAAGTAAAAAGACCCTGGAGTTACATGTTGCGAATCAAAGTAAAACAAACCCGAAAGAATTCTATAGTTATATCAGAAAGAAAAAAGTAGTTACTTCAACTGTTGGACCGTTAGTCGATGAAAATGGAGAATACACCAAAGACGAAGTACAAATGAGTAATGCCCTCAATACCTTCTTTGCATCAGTTTTTACAACCGAAGACCTCAGTGATATCCCTACACCATCGCCGATTCAGATTGATAATTCAGATGTTCTAAGCAATATCACCGTTACAGAGATATAAGTATTGAATTGTTTAGATAAACTCTAGGTAAATAAAACGCCTGGACCTAATACAATCTCACCTAGAGTTCTAAAGGAAGCTAAGGATGAGCTCTCCAAACCACTGACATTGCAATTCAATGAATCCTTGCAGTCTGGGACTATGCCTGATCAGTGGAAGCTAGCCAACATAACACCGATATTCAAAAAAGGCAGCAAATCCCTACCCAGCAACTATCGTCCAATTAGCTTAACCTCAATTGTATGTAAAATGCTAGAAACGGTCATAAGAGACAGACTCGTAAATCACTTAGAGGCAAATAACTTACTTAAAGATACTCAACACGGCTTTCGTAAAAAACGTTCCTGTTTAACAAACCTCTTAGACTTCTTCCACGATATCCTCAACCTCTACGATGAGAGTAAAGCTGTAGATATTATATACCTTGATTTTCAAAAGGCCTTTGACAAAGTTCCCCCCAAACGTTTACTGCTAAAACTAAAAGCGCATGAAATACAAGACGGTGTGTTGAAATGGATAGAAAATTGGCTCAGCGACAGAAAGCAAAGAGTAGTCATAAACGGTAAGGCATCTAAATGGACCAATGTAAGTAGCGGGGTACCCCAGGGATCGGTACTAGGACCAATTCTCTTTCTAATTTACATCAACGACATAGATGAGGGTCTCACCTGTACAATCCCAAAATTTGCTGATGATACAAAAATTGCAAATAGCGTACTCTCAAAAGAACAAGTTGACGATATGCAACACAATCTAGATAAATTGTCATGTTGGGCCCAAATTTGGCAAATGAGTTTCAATGCGGATAAATGTAAAGTACTACATATAGGATACCTAAATGAGAAAGCAAACTATTCGATGAATGGCACTCAGCTTAAGAATGTAAACAAAGAAACCGATCTGGGAGTAACAATATCGAGTAACCTAAAACAGAGTCAACAATGTTCAGAAGTTGCTAAGAAGGCAAACAAAATAATTGGCTTTATAGGCAGGTCATTTGAGCATAAATCCAAAGAAGTTATCCTAACCCTTTACAATTCCTTAGTCCGCCATCTTCTGGAATACTGCGTTCAATCCTGGTGCCCTTATTACCAAAAAGATATAAACAAGCTAGAACGAGTTCAACGTAGAGTTACCAAAATGATACCTAGCCTAAAGAACAAACCATACGAAGAGCGTCTTAGAGAATTAAATTTATTTCCTTTAACCCAGCGCAAATTAAGAGGTGACTTATTTCAAGTGTTCAAAATCATCAAAGGCATCGACAATATGAACTGTAGTAAGTACTTCACTATCGACCAATCTACTGTAATTTCACGCGGGGAAACGGTTGCAAAATTATTGGTAAATCTTTTAACTCACACGAATCTAAATCAACTTGTGGAATGGGCTTCCCCGAGACGTTATAGACTGCAGCACCGTTGATTCATTTAAACTCCGCTTAGACAACTATCTCGCATCAAACCCGCGACTGACTGCGTTTGTAAATGAATCACTTTATTTTATCTCCCCCTCAGTTACTAACCCATCTGTCCCCTACTAACTTCCTAATCCTGCCACGGACATTAGTTCTAGGGCAGTAGTTCCCTTTCCAATGTTCCCTTACCCACTCTAAACCACTGTTTGGACACTAGATCCTCAGTGTTTTGGAGGACAAGCAGCCTAGAAGGGTCACTAGACCTGTTGTTGCTTGATTTCCTTTGTACTCCTTTGTACACCAGACACCTTTGATTATAAAGCATGCTTTACTATGGATGAATTTGAACATGCACTCTCCAATTGTCCTAACTTCGCTCCTGGCCAAGATAACATAAGTTTTGCCTTACTCACTAACTTAGCCCCCCTTGCTAAATCCTACCTCTTGCAATTTTATAATCAGGTGTGGATCCGTCATCAATTTCCTACCTCATGGAAACCTGCTATTGTCGTCCCAATTGCAAAACCTGGAAAAGACCCGAGCTTGCCCTCGAGTTATAGACCGATATCCCTCACCAGTTGTCTTTGTAAATTAATGGAAAAATTGGTCAATACTAGACTTACTTGGTTCCTCCGTCAACACTCTATTCTCACTCCGATCCAATTTGGCTCTCAGAAAGATCGATCTACTCTGGACTCGCTTACGTTATTAGAATCTCATATCAAACGTGGCTTTGAAAGTAAGTCCATCACCGTCGCCGTTTTCTTTGACATCCAGAAGGCATATAATACCACGTGGCGGTGTCCCATCCTGCAACTACTTCATGATAGAGGTGCCCGTGGCCACCTACATTTTTTTATTTCCAACTTTCTTTCGGATCGAAAATTCCAGACTAGAGTGGAGGGAATTCTTTCTAATGTCTTTCCACTCGTCAATGGTGTTCCCCAGGGCAGCGGCTCAGTAGCAACCTTTTTGCCGTGGCCATAAATAAAGTCATTCAACAATTGCTGCCGGAAGTCCAAGGCAGCCTGTTCGTTGATGATTTTACCATCTATTGCACTGCCCGTACCCTCAGACATGCTCAACGTATACTCAACATCTCCATCCAATGTATGATGGCCTGGGAATCTTCAGTTTGCTTTCAGTTTTCGGCTGAGAAAACTAAGGCAATAGTCTTCTTTCGAGACAAACGCTGGCTCCGTGGCCAGTCAATATCGCTTTGAATGGGACCCTCTCAGATTTCTTTCTATCCCAGTGTTAAATTGTTAGGCGTAATCTTTGACCAACATCTCAACTGGAGAGCCCATGTTCAGTATACTAAAGGTAAAGGTTCGTGCTCTCAACCTCCTCAGAAAACTATCCCATACAACTTGGGGTGCCAGACGTACCACTATGTTGATGCTCTACAAGGCGGTGGTTCTTTCCATCCTCGACTACGGCTGCCCCATTTATAGGTCTGCCTCTGCTTCCGTTTTGGAGATATTGGACCCTGTTCATACGCAGGGTATGCGTCTCTGTACTGGAGCTTTCCGTTCCTCCCCAAATACCTCCGTCTTAGCTGAGAGTGGCGAGTCCCCGCTCTCCCTCCATCGCGATTTAGTTACTATGCGCCGTGCATTAATAATTAAACATAGTGACTCTCCCACTAATTACCTTTTCAGTGATATCTTCATTCCCGATCCGTGTCCATCTTCCCCCTCCTTTCCGATTCGTGCTACTATTCTCCTCAACTCTCTTGACTTTCACATTGCTGTTTCGCCGCCTGTTGTCTCCCCTTCCCCCCCATGGGTTATCTCTCTCCCCAATGTTTGCACTCACCTCTCCTTCCTCTCTAAGAGATATCCTTTTGTCCCTAGCCATCACTGCCAACACGCACTCGAACACATACGTCGTAATGGCCCCCATTTTGCCATCTTCACTGACGGGTCTAAGACTGACTCTGGGGTGGGCCTCGCTGCTGTGTCCTCTACTAAGCTCCTTCAGTTTTCTCTCCTGCGCCAAGCCTCTATCTTTACTGCTGAACTTTTAGCTATCCAGTCCGCTATTGACATTATACGTGACACTCCTCAACAGCCCTTTATAATTTACAGTGACTCTCGTAGTGCCCTTGAAGCGCTCCGTGCTTATTCGTCCTCCCACGTAATAGTTTTAGCCATAAAAGACGCTCTCCACGAGATGAACCTACGTGGATTCCAGGTCCAGTTATGTTGGTTTCCTGCTCACATCGGTGTCCGTGGCAATGAAGATGCCGATACTGCGGCTAAGAATGCTATTTTAATGATCCCTCGCCAGCCCCACCTTCCGTTAGGTGATTGGCTGTCCTTACTCAAGCCTTCTATTCTTTGCACATGGCAATCTCATTGGGATGCTCTACCCTGCAATAATAAACTCTGTGCGGTCAAACCTTCTGTCCGTCCTTGGCCCTCGTCTTCCAGGTCTCACAGGTGTGAGGAAGTTTTACTAACTAGACTTAGGATAGGCCATTCCCGGCTGACTCACGGTTATTTAATGTCCACTCCCCGCACTCCGCCCCCTACCTGCTCCTCCTGTCATTCCCTTCTAACTGTTCGCCACGTCTTTGACTGCCCAGATACTGCCCGTCTGCGTATGGCTTGTTTTGGTACTAAATCATTCACTGACCTTTTATCCGATTCTCCGTCCTTTTCCTTCCCCCCCATCGTCCGTTTTGTGGGTCGCCTTAAGCTCCTTTCAGTAATCTGATCTAATCCTTCGGGCCAGACCTATGAGAGTTCCGTATGGAGCTCAGTGGTCTGGTTAATCTGCTCTACATAAATAACTATATATATATATATATATATATATATATATATATATATATATATACCGGTATATATAGATATATATATATATAGATATAGATAGCTAGATAGATAGATAGATATAGAATGATAGAAATATATATAGATAGATAAATAGATAGATAGATAAATATCTAAAAATAAACAGAGCAAGATTATGGAGGTGTTTGCTATATGCTTGCAATAATCTAAATATAGAGTTACGTCTATTACATACAATATAAGATGAGATGATCTTAAATTAATGGCTCGCCTATTCAACTGTTATTTTAAGAAATATTCTGTGAATATATCAGAAGAGTAAATTCAAGAATTATCGGTACTATAAATTATAGACAAATATCTTAATATAAATTATTATTTACGAAAAAGAAAACAAAACAAATACGATTGTGCCTACTAATATCATTCTGTTGACGTGCATTTTTTCGTTGTCAATAAGCAAGTCTCACAATTCGTTGTCATGATACCCTGTATGGAATTGTTGTTTTAGTTTCCCAGATTGTCGGGCCGAATAGTCCTGAGTCTAGTAAACCGAAGCTGCTCCAGATGCTCAGGTCCCCGAAGATGCCAAGGTGAGATGAGATCTTTCCACGGGCTTGCATCCCCGGGCCAATGCCCCAACCGCCCGCAGCACTTCTTCTAGTGCCACCCAATCGGGCGATCCTGCCAGGACCAAGAAGGAAAAATTAGTACAGTAAAAGAGACAGACAGAAATGGCGAAGGTTGGGTTGAGGATGCCTAACCTCAATATGTCTAGGACCAGCCCTCACCAGTCATCTATGGAGTTCTTATCTTTCTTGTACGTAACAGTAAAAAGTACAAAGGAAACCAAGCAACAACATATCTAGTTATCCTGACGAGGCTGGTTGTAATTAAGCTACCAATTACATGTGAACAAAAAAATTATAGCACAGTATGATATGGTGCTATTCTTTTGTAAACACAGTTAATCGGAGTTTAAGGGCGAGATATTCATTTGATCAAAATATGAAAGTTTGAACTCTACTAAGTTTATGACTCGATTGAAAACACAAAATGTTTGCTTCATGTAAGTGAAAAGGCTTTCTCAGTATCTGACAACCATTTCCTCTACTGTAATTTAATTGATCAATTGTGAAGTTTTTGTTGACATCAATAGCCTTTAGTAATTTTCAACACTTGTATTAGGTCCCTTCTTAGCCTGCATGTTGTTAAGCTAGAAATAGTTAGCTTCTTTACACATTCTTCGTATGACTTATTTCTTATTCTAGGATTAATTTTTGTTAATCTCTGCTGTATTCTCTCGAGTTTGTCTACATCCTTTCCATAATATGGAAGCCAAACTGTACACATTATTCCAGATAGGTGCTAACCAAAAAATTATATATAGTGAGAAAAACATGTTTTATTTGTATTCAAAAGATCTTTCAAATGAAGTAAATAATTTATTTTGCTTTCTTAAATGCTTTGGTAAATTGTTGGCTTGGTTTTCAATCACTTGCCAATGTTACTTCTATGCCAGTTTATCTACCAGTGCTTTTGAGTTCACCATTATTCATTAAGCAGTTTGATTTTTTCATTCCTGCACCCTATATGAAGCACATTACATGTATAGGTATTGAAACTCGTTTCCCAGGTTCGGGCCCATTTTGCTTATTTATCCAAAAATAATGTTGAATCTGTTGTACATGCAAGGGAGATACTACTATGTTTGCCATGTTGGTATTGTCTGCAAATGTTGTAATTGTACATGAAAGGTTATCAATGATCTCATTGATATTAAATAAGAACAGCACAGGTCCGAGCACTGAGCCTTGGGGCACACAACTTGTGATATTTTTCCAGTACGGCGCTTTACCATTTAGTACTGCTTGTTACTTAAGCTCAATAAGTCTGTTCTCCATCCATCGAAGTAGCACCCTTCTATTGTATGAGCGTTTGCTTTTATCAAGAGACACTTGTGGGGGACTTTGATGAAGACATTATCAAACAATGCAAATGGCGTTATAGTGTATACTATCGTAATACATATTCTAACAAATGAATACAAAGGGAATACAAAGGAAGGCAAGCTTGTAAAAAAGAAAACAAAAAAGAGAAGAGAGAGAGAGACTGTTACAGCCATTAACTGATGGGCTTCAGCTCCAGAAAGAATGTGGTCAGAAAACTAAAATATAATAGTATATGCGATACTAAAATGGTCACATTACTCAGGCACAAACGCAATTAGTCGTGGGTTCATGGCAAGATATTTGTCTATGTGATAATTGAATGTTAGGACTGTATGGCACTCTACAACAGTGTTATGCAATTTATTCCTTAAGTTGATCATTCTGTTGAAAAAGAAGTGCTTCGCTTCATGGAAATGAAACGCCTTCCCTACAATGTTTTAACCATTATCTCTGGAGAGAGAGAGAGGGTTGTGAAAGTGATTGTGGGTGAGTGGATGAGTAGAGTAAATGAAAAACAAACACGAGAATGCTGGTGAATGAATAAAAAGGCTGAGATGAGAGTGCACAAATAGATTAAATATACCAACAAATGATATGTGCTTGTCTATTAGTACATGAGGTAGGTGGGTGACATATTTGTGTATGTGTAGGCCTATCTGTATATTTATTGCTGTGTGGGAGGTAAGAGTGTCGTGTGTATGTTTGTGTCAGGTGTGGTAATCCTGTGTAACAGGTACGGGACAAGTTTGCACCAAGGTGAGAGAGACTGTCTTTCCAGCTCAGGGTCTCACCTTCACTACCCATCCCACCACACTCTGTAGTCCACCAACTGTAGGGGTATTTGACGGTATGAATTGTAATTATTGTAATCCCATAGGATTTGTATGCTAAAATATATGTATTTGCTTTATCATGTTGATTTGGGTTTACACTATCAGAACATTTTGGGAATTCGTATTTTTCGACTCCCCAACCCCCCTATGTGGGGTCCTTTATCTCCAAAGCCATCCTCATACTGGTCCGCACCAATCTCCTATAACGATACACCAATACTTATAGTCCTAGGGTCATTATAGGGGCATTCAATGAAGTTGAATAGATTTATGACTCTTTCATCATGACCAATAGTTACCATGAACGACTTTGGGATACATTCGACATCAAAGTCAGGGTAATTATATTGTTAGATATTTACAGGTAATTTTGTCCTGTGCTTTCAATGTATTTTTACATACATTATTCAAGGTCGGCTTAGCAGCCTACCGAGACGTATTATTTAATAGATGGTAGTTTGACACTAGCGAATAAATCGACAACAACAATAGAAAGCTTGTTAGCAGACTGTCCCCCTCTCGAATTGAGGTTGGGGAAGAACACAGGTAGAAGTACCAGATTCCTCCGTTTAACCTCCATAGTGGTAATGGTGACAGACCTTCTGCCTGTAAGGGTTCGAATCCTAGCCTATTATATTTGTCATCAAACATGCCCCTATATATACACGTATGTCATCTGGGGAATGGTCACTGAAGTCGATATGACATTCCATACTACTCTGTACGTGAACGTAATTGTACTGTTTTACATTCATTTTTACTCAGATTGGCTCCGTTTTACTCTATTGCACTCGGCACATATAACCAACTGAACTCCATCACACCCCTGACAAACTCTGTCAGAGAATGGAGTAGGACAGAGTGTTACTCCGTCCGAGTCCGTCCTACTCTGTGCTACCCAGTCTTACTTGGTTAATTTGTTGCACGCTATGCCATTTATCCTGGAGAAGCACAGAGTCGACACTCCTAGCGAACTCTTTGATGTGGGAAGGCCCCTTTAATCTAGGGCAAAGAATTAGAGGGTGCTTCCTCAGGACTCAATAAGTAGGCCGCAGGTAATTTGCACATAAAAGGTCCTCAATCTCCTCAGCAAATCCTCTGATATAGGCTACTTATCCTTATCTAGACTGGCTAATTGTTTTTACACTTAGCACGTGCACAGATATATTGTTAGTCTTGCGTATATGTCTTGAAGTATAAATTGTATAGAGTGTATCACCCCTGTACCACTGCACCACTAGGCAATTCCCTTCCCAATCAAGGTTCCTCACTCATAGAGACCAGTCTATTCCAACACCATCAGTGCCGCAGCCACCAGACCATTACCAGGCCATCAGGCTTATAGAGGGACAGGACCAGTTAACCAGGACACCATTTACACCAGTACAGTTGTAAATATAAATACCGGAGAACCCAAACAAATCAGCATTGAACCCAAACAAGACAATACAATTTGCTTTATATATCAAATGCTTCAAAACTTGACTTTAAAGGATAAAACATTAAAACTCACCTCGAGCCATTGAAAAAGTGACAGTTCCAAAACCAAGGGACGTTCGAGCCAAAATGCCTGCATACACAGAGTTTGAAGCAATTTAAGGCACAGGGAAAGACTGATTCTGGGAGAGAGTTCCAGAGCTCAGCTATTAAATAGAAGAATGACTGAGAAGAACGTTTCACTCTTGGGTTGAAGAGTTGCACAGAGTAGGGGTGGAATGTTGTTGAAAGACGGGTGCTACGTGCGCTACGAAGAGGGGGTGGTATACACTGAGGGAGCTCTGAGGAACACTGATTACTGTAATAGCGGTAGAATAGTGAGAGAGATGCAACATTGTGGTGAAGAGAGAGAGACTGCAGAGAATTGGTGAGTAGACGTGAGTTAATGAGATGGAAGGCTTTCTTTTCTACTTGTCTAGAAATGCTGTATGGAAGGTCCTCCCCACACGTGTGAACAATACTCAATACAGGGACGCACTGTACACCTGTACAGAACAAGAAGCTGTGCAGGTGTAAAGAACCCCTGAAGGCGGTTGAGCACACCCAGCTTCTGGGAAGGTATTTTAGCTTGAATGGTAATATGATCTTTCCAAGAGAGACCAGAAGTAAAAGAGACATCAAGAATATTAAGAGAAGATGAAGGGTTAATTTGTATGTTGTTGAAGAGTAGGTCATAGTTTTCTGGAAAGAGGCTATGAGTAGACAGATGGAGAAATTGAGTTATGGAAGCATTGAAAGTAACAAGGTTTTCTCTACCCCAATTAGAGATAGTAAAGATATCAGAAGATAGGTGTCTCTCTCATATACAGTGTATATGTGCGACACAAACAGAGAGAGAGAAAGAAAAAAGAGAGAGCAAGAGAGAGATAAGCGTACTCAGCACAATCTTGGGTTGGTGGTAGACCTGGAGCTATAAAAGTTCTTATACTGTATACATTGGCAGTCAAGGATCTGACTCCCTCCATGTCTGTGGCTATACTACCAAACTTTGTTGCTACCTCCGGCCTTATAGAGCCTCATTTACCCTCTCCTGGCTTCTACCTTTCCCGGGGCTCTATTGGCCAGTTACCCCCGGCCTTATAGAGCCTCATTTACACTCTCCTGGCTTCTTCCTTCCCTGGGGCTCTATTGGCCAGTTACCCCCGGCCTTATAGAGCCTCGTTTACATTCTGCTGGCTTCTTCCTTACCCGGGGCTCTATTGGCCAGCTACCCCCGGCCATATATAGCCTCATTTACACTATCCTGGCTTCTTCCTTACCCGGGGCTCTATTGGCCAGCTACCCCCGGCCATATATAGCCTCATTTACACTATCCTGGCTTCTTCCTTCCCCGGGGCTCTATTGGCCAGCTACCCCTGGCCATATATAGCCTCATTTACACTATCCTGGCTTCTTCCTTCCCTTGGGCTCTATTGGCCAGCTACTCCCGGCCTTATAGAGCCTCATTTACACTCTCCTGGCTTCTTCCTTCCCCGGGGCTCTATTGGCCAGCTACCCCCGGCCTTATAGAGCCTCATTTGCACTCTCCTGGCTTCTTCCTTCCCCTGGTCTCTATTGGCCAGCTACCCCCGGCCTTATAGAGCCTCATTTACACTCTCCTGGCTTCTTCCTTCCCCTGGGCTCTATTGGCCAGCTACCCCCGGCCTTATAGAGCCTCATTTACACTCTGCTGGCTTCTTCCTTCCCCGGGGCTCTATTGGCCAGCTACCCCCGGCCTTATAGAGCCTCATTTACACTCTGCTGGCTTCTTCCTTCCCCGGGGCTCTATTGGCCAGCTACCCCCGGCCTTATAGAGCCTCATTTACACTCTCCTGGCTTCTTCCTTCCCCGGGGCTCTATTGGCCAGCTACCCCCGGCCTTATGGAGCCTCATTTACACTCTGCTGGCTTCTTCCTTCCCTGGGGCTCTATTGGCCAGCTACCCCCGGCCTTATAGAGCCTCATTTACACTCTCCTGGCTTCTTCCTTCCCTGGGGCTCTATTGGCCAGCTACCCCCGGCCTTATAGAGCCTCATTTACACTCTCCTGGCTTCTTCCTTCACCGGGGCACATATTTCCGAAGTATAAACTGGTCTATATCATAGGCTAAATTAGGACCAATCACAGCTTGAGTTTACCCTAGGATAACTATTACCAAGTTACATGTCTAACTTCTACCCTGCAGGTCCGAGGGACCTCAGAGACTTCACCCAGTCAACATATTTTTTCCGTTTCCATTAATTGTGCTATAATGCCTATAGATCCAGCAAATGGCCAGAATTTATAACACATCATCATCTTAGACGCTCTCACCGACGCCATGACTGACAGAATAAGCCCCGTTTTCTCATACTCATGATCATTTAACATACTAATATAAGTTTATTTCCTCTGAGCGTGCTCTGGTGCCGTTCACTACCATCCGCTATCTTTACCGACCTTTTCCCAGCTTCATTGTGGTGTGGATGTTGGTAAGTTAATTCCCGAAATTAGATTAATCTGATCTTTATTATTTAAATAGGCCTATATCTCTATGTGAGAGACCTTTGGATTCAATTTGGATTTGATTTAGATTTGATTTGAATTTAATTTAGATATTAACTTCACTGAACATTCCATCACAACATTATTGACCTACTGTACCATCTCAATAATATAGTTAGAATAAATAGCCTACCAAGGCAACGACCACGCAGCAATTAATTGCTTATAATATAGAGTACAAAATCAGTTATTTCTACTTACAGCGAATATTAATTGGTGGCCTAACACATGCTGCGAATAATATTTGGTGGCCAAACACATGCCGCAAATAATATGTGGTGGCCTAACACATGCCGCAAATAATATTTGGTGGCCTAACACATGCTGCAAATAATATTTGGTGGCCTAACACACGCCGCGAATAATATTGGGTGGCTTAAAATATGCCGCGAATAAAATCTGGTGGCCTAACATTAGCTGGGAATATTATTTGGGGACCTAACGCATGCCGAAAAGAATATTCGGTGGCATTTCGGTAAGAGTTGTGTTAGTGGGCGTACCGTTCACTTTGTTTACATAGTCGCACGCTCGCAGTTACATCCGTTTCCAAATTCTCGCTACCGATGAAGAAGAAGAAACAGAGTTTCTGGCCCCTACAGTACAACCTGATGGTCCATATTACATTCAAAACTCATTCCACAGATAAGATACAAAATCAATAAATACAGAAACAGTACAAAATATATACAGTATTTACAGAATGGCATAACAATGCACACATCACAGTTTGGTACAGAATATAGCACAGTGTTGCTTAACGTAATAGACTAAGGCACAAATCACAGTATGTCACTGAATATTGCTCAGGTTTGCTTAACACCTATTGCACAGATCATTGCTCAAAGTTCAATTATAAACCTATACGATACAGTACTATGTGTGCAGCAGCCTCTGCCAGTGGGATATGATACAGGATTCATAGATGAGATCATTAGACCATAATGCTACGATCAGCATGTTACTGGACGATTGCAGCCACTGCAAAACGCTGTACACCAGTCTCCTGATGACAGCCCGGCAGCACTGCACATCCAACAGCGTGCACACCATGCTCTAGTGCTCTAATATTTAGAGAGACCAATGAACATCTATTGTACTTTCACCACAAATGGGCAGTATTCAAAGGGGAACAAAATGTCCAGAACAAGGTGACTTTAGTTTCTCAATTAAACATGTGGAATTTCCTCAAGATAGTGTTACCACGTAAATAAAGCTGTCTGCGCAGCCGGCCAATATGTATGTCCCACGTACGTATATTACTTTGTTTACTTTTTGAATATTTTGATTACTGAGTGAGAAAGTGAGCAGTTTACTTTTATACAGTAACTTAGATCTAAATATAAGAATGGCACTTTTCAGAGGGATACATTTAACACTATGTTTGCTACCAAAATATTCACAGATTTTAAGTATTTTGTTCAGGCCCGCAGAAGCCCGTGCCATAATGACCAGATTATCAGCATACATGAGATGGTTGATGATTTTATTCCCACCCTAACATCCAATCTGCTCTTTATTCAATTTATCATAGTTCATCCATATATATGTTGAATAAGTATGGTATGTATACTTAATTCACTTGACCCGTACATCTGGCTACTACCTGGTTTTTGTATCAACGCTAATGATTGGCTATCTTATCAGTACCCTAGCTCACCGGCCAAAATGAGTAGCAGATCTGATTATTTCTTTATTTTCTTTATTAGGCCTATTCCTTATTTATTCATTAAACTAGATATGAATAAGTAATGTTAATTATTACTAAATAAATTACAGTGCTATCCGAATCTAAAGAGCTATTAAATATTGCATGACACACAATAATAACTATAAATTATAAAGTTAACACCATCGAGATAAAGAAATGACAAACACAGGAAGTAAGCGACAGTGAAGACTGACTGACTCGGCCCACGTGGCTTAACAAGTCACAGGCCGTGCTTTACTTTTTAAATAGGCAGATTTAGAATAGGGAGTGCCTGCATTTGTTCCCTTCCTTGTGTTTACTGTAAGGGGCCGAGTCTTCACTCTTGCTTACTTTCTGTGTTGATCATATCTTTATCTGGCTTGTGTTTACTTTATAATATATACTTTATAATTGTGTACCATGTGATATTTATTAGTTAATTATATTCATATAGCACTTTAATTTTCTTAATTAATCATTAAAATTACTTAATCATAAATAAATAAAGAATAATACAGATAATAAATATATAATCAGATCTGCCACTCGTTTTAGCAGGTGAGCTAGGGTACTGATAAGATAGGCAATCATGAGCGTCGATACAAATACCAGTTAGGAGCCAGATGCACAGATCAAGTGAATGAAGTATACGTACCCTGCCTCACACCATTAGTTACTGCAAGGGAATACCACGAAAGGTCTTAATATTGACAAATAAATGGAGCGAAAGGTATTAAGATCGACAAACTAATGGGGCAAACATCTTAAAATCTGAAAGCTAATGGGACCAAACATGAGCAAGAAGGGGAGGGGGGGGGGGGAACGGCCCATCTCCCCTTAACGACTGTAGTGCTCTGTGGAGTCTGATGTGTGAGTGTGTTTGTGTGCGTGTATATACTGTATATGTGATTGCTTTTGTCATGTTTCCCAAAACAATTCCTCTGTTGATAAATCGATTAAATAAACTTGTGTGAACTGTGTGTGTGTGTGTGGACTTATTCTCCACACCTTTCGTTGTTTTCCCTCTGCGTTTCGGTATTGAATTTGAAGTGAGTTTCAGAGGGGAA
Organism: Paralithodes platypus; assembly: GCA_032716605.1. Classification (NCBI taxonomy): domain Eukaryota; kingdom Metazoa; phylum Arthropoda; class Malacostraca; order Decapoda; family Lithodidae; genus Paralithodes; species Paralithodes platypus. Next base: position 9,729,364 of record CM064542.1, read on the forward strand.
AATAGTAACATTATGAAAGTGGGCAGAGACGAGCAAGGGGAGGAAAGAGAATGGTTGCTACGAGGAAAGAGAATGGAGGTGGTGACAATATACATACTTGGGAGTGATAGTGGGAGTAGATGGTTTTGAGAGAGAAATTAATGAAAACTCAACGAAGGTGAAGAGTATGTGAGCGAGGATGTTCAATGCAATTAAAGAGAGGGCAAATGTGTATGAAGTGATGAGAGGTACTGTATTAGGAAGGGGATAGGTGTGAAAGGGGTGATGTATGGCATGGAGGTAATAGATTGCACCAGCAATACAGAATAAGATAGGGAGATTAGAATTGCGAGCTAAAAGGTGGACAACAGTAGAAGCAATTAGAGGTAAGATGGGTTGAAGTTCTTTTGAGGAGAGACTGACGAACGCGAAGCTGAAGTTTAGATTGAGACTGGGAGAAATGGAAGAAGAGACGTGAGTAAGGAAGGTCTATGAGTGGATAGGGGAGAGGAGTAACTGGGGACAAGAATGTAGGAACAGAATGAAGAGGATTGAAATGAAGAAGGAAAGAAATGGAGAACTGTTGTACGAAACCGGGGAGCGGGTCGAAGTGAGAGGTAAACCGGGGAGCGGGTCGAAGTGAGAGGTAAACCGGGGAGCGGGTCGAAGTGAGAGGTAAACCGGGGAGCGGGTCGAAGTGAGAGGTAAACCGGGGAGCGGGTCGAAGTGAGAGGTAAACCGGGGAGCGGGTCGAAGTGAGAGGTAAACCGGGGAGCGGGTCGAAGTGAGAGGTAAACCGGGGAGCGGGTCGAAGTGAGAGGTAAACCGGGGAGCGGGTCGAAGTGAGAGGTAAACCGGGGAGCGGGTCGAAGTGAGAGGTAAACCGGGGAGCGGGTCGAAGTGAGAGGTAAAAGTCTGGAGAACCTGATTTTCTGGTCCCCCATCTTCCTTAGGTTTAGCCCCATTAGTTTTCAGATTATATGACATTCGGCTCATTAGTTTGGCGATTTTAAGACCTTTCGCCCCATTTCTGTGTCAATATTACGACTTTTTGTGTTTTTTAGGTGTCATGTTTTACCTAGCGAGCGATATCGAACCTGTAATTTTAGAGGAACCGACCTTTGGCCGGCACATTTTTATATCGAAATATGTACACATTTATCTTGAAGGAGGGTTTTGGGGGTGTTATTCTTTAAGCTTGATGGAGGTCTAGGGAGGAAACTAAACAAATTATAACAAAATATATATATATATATATATATATATATATATATATATATATATATATATATATATATATATATATATATATATACAGTATATATAATATATATATATATATATATATAAATGAGCAAATAAATATGCCCATCCCCCCTTAAGTGTAGAGCAAGAACAGTTTAAGTGAATACGACAACGTCGAGGTGGAACGGACGAGTACAAAAAATTGATAAATGTTGGGTGAGGGGTGAAAAAGTTGAAGAAACGATAGCGTATGTGTTGATTGACTGTGAGACGTATGAGAGGGAGAGAAAGCTTGTGGAAAGGAGGGTGTGTGAGAGTATAGGTGATGACAGTATAGGTGATGACAATATAGGTTATGACAATATAGGTGATGACAGTATAGGTGATGGCAATATAGGTGATGACAATATACAGTAAGTGATTACAGTATAGGTGATGACAATATAGGTGATGACAGTATAGGTGATGACAGTATAGGTGATGACAATATAGGTGATGACAGTATAGGTGATGACAGTATACAGTAGGTGATTACATTATAGGTGATGACAATATAGGTGATGACAATATAGGTGATGACAATACATGTGATGACAATATAGGTGATGACAATATAGGTGATGACAGTATAGGTGATGATAGTATAGGTGATGAGTAGTGGTGGGAAGTGAAGACAAATGAGAACATGGGAGTGGTGTACATCTTGGGTCTGGATGGTGCCGAGGAAGGGGACATGAGAAAAATGAAAGGATGGAATGTACAGTACTAAGGGAAATTTGAAGAACATTATGGACAGTGAGGATTCAAAGCAACATAGCGAGAGAAAGGAGAGAGTAAAGCAAGTGTCACACTATGCCGATATAAGTGCCGACGCCCCACGACTTAAGGGTCGGGAGCAGGTCTTTGCCTACATCGCCGCACGACTTGGGTGGGCGCCAACTCAAGTTAGCCGTCGGGAGAGGTCGTCAGGAGCCTTAGGTAAAGTTCGACATGCACAACTCTCATGAGCTGAGTCGGCGGCTAGTAAATTGACGGGACGGGGACGGTAGGCGGGTGGCGTCGGGCGGCTTCCATTAGGCGGAAGTTGGTACAAGGGCGTCGACCTGTCTGCATCAGACACCGCTTATAAGGTAGGTCGTCGTCAGGCAGCGATCCGGTAACGCCCAGGCGGCGTCATAGGGGGAGGGCATACCATGAGTCCGCAACCTGGCAACGTCGCACGGGACATCGTTGATAGAGGGTTTTGGGGGTGTTTTTTTTAAGCTTGATGGAGGTCTAGCGAGGAAACCAAAAAATAAATGAATATTTAAATAAATAGACCCCAAAAATCACCACTGTCCCCTTAATCTGATCCCATCAACGAGTGACTATCTATAAACCCTTCAATAGCGGTGGCGTCTGTTTTGCCTTAGTTCTGCCACATTTAGACGATTTTATGCAGCTAAAGAACGGTCTGTGGGAGTTAAGAGAGATAAATGAGAGGAATGGAGGTCTTGTGATTGCCACAGGCCCTTCGCAAGCATAATACAATAAGCTAATAGTTGCCAGACTATAACGAGAAAGACGTCACCGGCATTGAAAGGGTTAACTATAGATGGCCTTGTTTTACCAATTACTCAAAGAACCACTTAATTAAGGGGAGATGGACGTATTTATTTGCTCATTTATGGATCTTTTTATTATGTTTTTAGTTTCCTCCTTATACCTCAAGCTTAATACCCTCCCCCCTTCACACACACACACACACACACAAACGTCGCCTCCGACGGACCGGTTTGCCTCGGTTGGGGTCAAGTGTGACAGAGTAGGGGTTCAGTGTGACAGGGTGGCTGTCCATCGCCGCTGTAGTATCTATCGGCACCGCCCTACTTCCTATAGGCGCCGCTCGTCAGGAGCTATGTCGCCAACCAGTTTGTGCGCTACTGTGCATGACACTGCTCCAGCGGCGTCATTTATCTTCCTTAGGTCTTGCATGGTTGCCGCTCGACCCCATCAAGTTGCCATTAGGCGGCGTGCCCGTCGATAGTGCCCGCCGTGGGCGTCCCGTCCTTCGATCACCCACGATACTCGGCAGTGGTCTCCCCTTGTATCGCCACTCCTTAAGTCGTGGAGCGTCGGCACTTAAATCGGCATACTGTGACACTTGCTTAAGGGATGACAGGAGTTTCCTCTTAAGCTGTATTTCTTCGAATTTAATTATCTCGTATAATTCTCCTTTTTTTATACTTAATGTCCTGTCTTTCTTATTATTTTCCTGACTCTCCCTAGATGCATACCACCTCCTTTACGTAGGGCACGTGGTACCCGTCTTGCAACTCAATCCCACCCCTACTCTGTGCAACTCTCCAACCCAAGAGTGAAACGTTACTCTCAAACTTTCTTCTACTAAACAGCTGAGCTCTGGAACTCTCTCCCAGAATCAGTTTTTCCCGCTTCCTATGACTTAAATTGCTTCAAACTCTGTGTGTCCAGGCATTTTGGCTCGAACGTCCCTTGATTTTGGCCCTGTCACTCTTTCAACTATGGGGGAGGCACTCGCTATAGGCAGCTATGCCTTTTGCCTCCCTCAATCACATAGAAAAAAAAAAAAAAAAAAAAAGATGGAGGAAGCCGTTATGAAGGCGTGGCTGACGTGGGAATATCCGGCCGACCCCATAAGGAGAAGAAAATTGTGATAGTGAGTAAACTCTTATTAGATGTTACAATATATATATATATATACTGTATATATATATATATATATAATAAATATATAATAAATATATAAAAATATACATATATATAGATATATTATATAATATATATATATATATATATATATATATATATTATATATATATATATATATATATATATATATTATATATATATATAAATATATATATATATATAGATATATATATATATCTATATATATATATATATATATATATATATAATATATATATATATATATATATATTTATGGAAGTAATAGTGTAGTACGAGCGTGTTATGAAGCGAGGTTCAGTGAGTTAACTAGTAATTAATCCGTTAGACATATTTAGAAAAGTAGTATAAATTAATTGTATCAATGATGAACCCCTTTGTAACCTATTATGACATTGGTTAACATTTGAGTATTTAACGTAGTTTAAGAAACACCTGTGGAAGGTAGGTTGTTAACGGATAATGTTTTCATCCTCTGGTTCTTAAAGGTCCTTCCTAAGGTTCACCATATCGATACATAATAACCATGACTTAATTTATATGACGGTAATTTACTGAAGGGGGTTCAATGGAACATAAAACCTGACCACCTTGCCGCAAAAGACAACAACAAAAATATAGGTTGAGGCTCCGTCGCTTCACCACACTATCAGGGACTACCAGACGCTCACACTACTTTATTATAGTCTTCATGGAGAGAGAGAGAGAGAGAGAGAGAGAGAGAGAGAGAGAGAGAGAGAGAGAGAGTGTGTGTGTGAGTGTGTGTGCAAGGTTCTTAATTAATTAAAGCCAGAGTACTGACAGTGACTTCTTCCTGCAATGTTCCTTGAATTAGGCAATCTATCAATATTTCTTTTTGAAGGTGCAATAGCTACAACCATTATATCCTATTGTCTTCATAGACATTAGACCAGGGTGTGTGTGCCTCGCTGGTTCCTTTCCGTGCTGTTAGGGTGTTCTGGCCAACTTCTTAACATCCTATATATATATATATATATATATATATATATATATATATATGAAGTATATTTCACAAATACGTGTGCAATTCATGACAATTAGTGTTTACCCCCACCCTGGATATAACCATGGACACTCAGAACAAGAGTTCAGGGTATGCCCAATTCCACCACGCCGCATGTATACAGTATATACATATCTATCTATCTATCTATCTAGTTTTCATTATTTATAGAAGAATTTGTGTTATGTTAGTCTGGCTATCATTAGACGATTTATAAACAAAATTGGAAGGGATTGTGGGAATCGAAAGATTAATTTAGTTACATTTTAACCATTTCATTCCTATATTAAAGTAAATGTAATCGACCAATGTTAGCTAGGATATAACGAAGAAACACCTCCTCGTTTACTGAAAGAGTTGATAACAGACCTGATCACGGTTACCAATATATAACCACACTACAAACCATAAGTGAAAATGGTTTAAAAAATAATATCCACTCTAGCCGTAATTTATATATAAATACAACATAATCACAAATATATGAAACAAAACCCCAGTATTTGTGAGGGATATTTCTTGAACATACTAAAAGGAGTCGCGTCTTAGCCAAGATAAAAGGCTAAATATGTGTTGTTATCTCTCTCTCTCTCTCTCTCTCTCTCTCTTAAGAGTATTCCATATAGTACGAGTTACAGACCACCAGTGTTGTGTGTATGTGAGATAAAGTCCCAGAGGTATACCTCCCTTCACTTAAAATATCCCACCCACCCTCATCTCTCTCTATCTCTCTCTCAGACATTTTTGTTAATCTTTCCGCTATGCCATGACTATAAGGCCTGTGTTAATTATAAAATCATACACACCTAGACCCGTATTGCAAAGTTAATGCAAGAACATTTAACACGTGGACACATATTTTTCGACCTACTATATACTGTAAGTGTTAGAGTATTAGTTTTCAGTAAGGATAAAGTTTGTGAGATAAAGATTAACTTCTACCATATTCACCTGTCCTTATGGCTAAACTTGTTCTTGAGTCACCCATGCAGCCGCTGGCCAAGGGTTACAACCAAGTTTAAGTGCATGGTCATTAACTCTTCAGCGAGATGGCGTTATCATTTTCATTATTGAGTCTACTATTAGACGATTCATTCAGGTTCAGAAGAACTTCTAGGATTCAAAGACTTACAAATAATCTCTTGTAAACCTCTAAATCAAGACTCAGGATAGACGTCATCATACTGATTTGGTTAACCCCTTGGCTGCTCTCCCTCAGATTCATAAAATAGTATCTTTCTCTCTCTCTCTCTCACACACACACACACACGCACACACACATAGTGAGGCTCCATTATTTCCAGCTATTCTCCTGATATTTGACTAACACATAGCTAGTAAAGCTATCCTATAAGGTGGTTTATATTCCGTAATAAGCAAGATTGAAGTGGTTGATGAGATAAGTAATGAACAACACTGAACCATGGAGTCTGGCACAAGTTTCTAACTTCTTAACTACATTCCTTCGGCGTCTATCATGCTATCTGTGCCATTATTTCAAATCTCCTATCCGGCCTTTTCATAGCTGAAGTCATCGTTCACTTCTTCAACATATCAACTCCAGTGTTCCTCAGGGTTCTGTCCTGTCTCTAGTTAGCTTTCTAATATTCATTAATGATCTTCTTACTGCACCACTAATCCTATACCCTCATATGCTGATGATTCTACCTTACACTATTCAACTAGTTTTTTGTTGTTGCTGTTCCCCAGGCTGCCTGGCCGAACAGCCCCAAGGCCCCAAGCAAGGCCAAGGCCATAACCGAACTCCCCCACATAACCCTCCGTGCTAACCACAATAAAGCCTGGGTGACCAAAGCCATTCCATGGCGGGGAGCTGAGGAGGATGCGGAAACGCCCAGGAAACCAAAGCCCCACCCAGGGCCCTGTGCCCCTCAGCAATTATGAAGAGAAAGTTGAGGGGCAAAGGACAAATGTGACGCTTTGGCTTCCAATCTGCCAACCTCTAGGTTGGCAGATTGTTATCCACATCAACCCTCCACACAATTACTCCAAAACTTAGGTGATGGGGCCATAGCACGATCTTCTGATCTATCAAATGTTTCTGATTGAGGCAGAGATAATCCGGACACGTTCAATGCTTCCAAAATCCAAATTCTTCATATATCTACCTGTCAAAATCTGCTATCCCTTAATCTTCAACATTACACAACCCTCTATTCCCTCTCAGCATGCTTAGTGTTTCATTTTTTGTCTGACCTTTCTTGGAAAAATCCTAGTACCACATTTGCTAAAACAGCTTTCCAGAAATTTTTGTTTTTGTTTTTTTATAATAACCGGTATCAATTATTCCCTCTCGGGCATAGGTTGAGAGCCTGTACATCCAACCGCTCAACACGGTGAAGCCTGTGAGGTCTTGTTCCAGTCTAGGGAGTGAGACATGTGAAGCACTTAGAGCTCCACTCACGGCTCGAAGCAGCCCCATCTCTGGACCTGCTTTGCCTTCATGCTTCACTGTCTCATCCCCCAGACTCGCACCCTCACTTTCAGAACGCCACCTATTGAGTAATTAACTCACTAGGCATTGCCCCCCTGTAGCATATTTTGAATATGGGAATATTCATACAGTGCTATGTAATCAGGGAACAATGAGGGTATTTTTTTGGCATTTCGGTGGGCTTTGTGGTAATGCACTGATACGAGGTACTGCACAAATTATGTATGTTAAATCGTCTCTGTGGGTTCATCACCACCGCACATCTTCTTGTTTTGTACAGGGGCTCAGTGCGCCCATGTGCTGAGTATTGTTCGCATATGGGGGAGATTCCACCCCTACCGCACTTCTCATAAGAGTAGTGACAAAAGTATTTCATCTCATTATTTTACCTCCTATTACTAATTCCCTACACATCTGCCTCTACATGCTCCAATGTTGCATCTTTCCTACTCTTCTAAACTCTATTCCAATAATCAACGATCTTTAGAGCTCTCTCAGTCTATACTTTCTCCCTTACGGAGAGTATGGGGCCGAATTCCGTCATTCTTCTACTCAACAAGTAAGCTCTGGAACTCTATCTCATCCTGACTTAAACCGCTTCAAGCTCCGTGTGTCCAAATTTGTTGACTCTAACGTACCTTGAATTTGGCTCTCTTTCACTCTTTCAACTTTAGGGGGACGGGAGTGGGGAGGGGGGGGGGGGGAGTACTTGTTACAGGTACCCTTGCCGTAAGTCTCCTTCCTACACATAGAAAACAATGCCCTTCAGTAATATTACGTCTTTTTCAAGTTATCTTGACAAACATTATGTTCTTTTATTCAGCTTTGGAATGACGAGTAGTTCCTTGAGTACAATGATGCTTTGTTTTCATGATTTTATTAAGCTTTAGAAGGCTTCTCATTATCAACAGTTTGAGGTACTCTAAATGACGACAGGTATATTTCTCATAAAATATAAGATGTATTGTATTTCGCAAAAGGCAAGCTAATGAGATAAGTGCACGAGAAATGTTCACTGAGGAAATATAGTCATAAGTCTAAATGAAGCTTTTAGATTTGCTTATTTTTGTTTATTCAGAGTCGAGAGCGTCCGCAAAGTTAGCCCTTGAGAAGACGATAATTTTCATTTTAAATACGTAAGTCCGAATTATTTTATTAAGTTTATGAAGGATCTGTCATAGTTAGAGGTTAACATTGTGCTATATTACACCCTCTGATTTCTTGAGGTCCTTCCAATGTATAGTGGGTACCACCCGAAAAAAAAATCTGTCGTTGTCGTCGTCAATGTCAGTCTGTCGCTGAACTCCTCCTAGACCGTTGGACGGATTTTCACCAAATCTCTCACGAACATTTGTTGGGTGAATGCAAACGTCAGTCAAAAAAGATTTTTTGAATTTATTCAATAGTTATGATTTTAGGTCATAAATATAGTTTTACCCTCCCCCCCCCCAACCAGCAATGATGGCGTTCTTAGTGTGTGTGCCCTGAAGGGGCTCACACACAGAACACATTCGTTCTGGGGCCGAAAACATCTCGCCCCGCATTTGTTGGGTTAACCCCTCTTTGGCGGGGACCGACTTAAGGCGGTCAAGAGAACCCAGACCTAAAGTGCGGGGACCGCCTTAAGTCGTATGAGATGTTGAGCACATAATTGGCTCTGAGAGAGAGTCCGAGCGGTGGGAGGAGCATAGGTTGGCTCTGACCGTTCGGCACGGCTCCCGCACCGCGACTGGCCCCACCTCCACACACATCCACACCCACTGCCTCCCTAGACAGGGAAATATGTAAGGAAATTACTGTATTTTAGGGATTTTTCCTTCGTGTTGCATGATCGTTGCAAGACAACCCGTGATCGTAGAAGGATGGTTCAGGTGTCATTGGAAAGCTCAATTAACGCCCTTTCACGGATACATAATTGTATTATGCTCTGGCTCTTCTTTATGCATGAAAAAGAGCATGGAATGAAGCTCGTTTAGGGTAAATATGCCCGCTTGGCAGGTAGTAGAAGTTATTAACCTAGCCGCTCGTTGAGTGTTAAGTTAGTTTAATTGACATTAGAAGTGATGATAGTAATAGTGGGGATGATGGTAATAGTAGTGATGATGGTTGTAGTTGTAGTGATGATGATGACAGTAGTAATGATGATGGTAGTGATGATGGTAACAGTAGTAGTAGTATTGATGATGGTCATAATAGTGGTGATGATGGTAACAAGTAATGATGATTGTAAGATGATTATAGTGATAGTTGTAGTGATAATGATGACAGTTGTGATGATTATAGTAGTGATGATTGTAATAGTAGTAGTGATGATGATGGTAATAGTGATGATAATAGTAGTAGTGATGATGGTGACAGGTGTAGTGATGATGATAATAGTAGTGATGATGGTGGTAATATTAACCCTTAAAGATCGTGGGCGGACTTAAGTCCGCCTCCAATTTGCAGCAAGTTAGGAGCATTATTAAGGCTTTTAAAGGGTTAAAATCGAGTGCAAATGGCCGGGAGCGCAGCGGGCCAGATAGCCGACTCCCAGGGCTTACCACCGCCCATTAACTCATGTTCCCTGTGTTCTCGAGAGGCCGGCAGTGTAGCCAGTAGTGAGCATAGCTGGGAAAAATATGCCGCTATACGCTAAACTCCCATGTTACTGGTACCACTATATGAGAACCACGAGTGCTACATAGCTCGTTCTGGTCTAATTTTGAAGCTGTTAGCGCCTAGTGTTTTGCTGAATACATATCTTTTCATGCAGATACTTGATTTATCATTCAGGATGGCCTGAATATGCCCAAATAAGCCCAAACCCCCCTCTAGACAAGGGTTAATGATGATGGTAACCCATTGCAGAGTTGGGTATGCCGTTTTGATTTTGAGTAAAACGGCACATCTACTTTATTTTATTAAATTTATGAAGGATCTGTCATAGTTAGAGGTTAACATTGTGCTATATTACACCCTCTGATTTCTTGAAGTCCTTCCAATGTAAGTTGGGGAGGCGTATTTGTAAATATTCATGTATAGTATCCTGGAATAGGGGTCCTTTTGTATAAAATGGAATACTTTCTCCAAGTAGGATTTCCCATCTCCTTAACCCACTGGGCACCAGCGCCGTAGCGTATGAGTCGGCAATGTGTGTAACACTAAACCCCAGAGACGCATAGGGTGCGTCGGCAAATATATACCCGGCAACCCCCAAGTCCAGTCGCGCGGGTGGGTATGGGCGGATGTTGAAAGCCAGTTACCCACTTATCTCACCGCCACTTTTGAGCTTATTTACTCCTGTCCTATAGTAGCTAGAGGGTTCAAATATGTATTGGATATACCTTATGATGTTGCCGAACAGTGGCAAGTCCAGCCGCGGTGGGGAGAGGGACGCACGGGAGGAGGGGTAAAGACAATTGTCCCGCTGACTTCGTGAGTGTCTGACCTACCTCGTCGCCTCGCGATGTTGGAACAAAGGGCAGAGAGTGTGTATCGCTCCCCCACTGCTCCCCATGACATAGTTGACTCCCCACCAAGTGGGGAAGAGGAGGAGGAGGATGACCCAGACCCCATGGCTTTACTCAAAATTTCGCCAGGCTATCGTAGGGGTCAGAAGAGACGAGCTAAGGATGAGAGGTGTCATGTTGCTTCACAACAACACATGCAGCGTGGTTTTCACCCACGCCTGCCTTCACCACCACCTCACCCTCTCCCCACTAAAAATACAATGTCAAAACCCATATTTCTAAGTCAAAAGTGCCTAAAACAATGTGTAAAACTCATATTCCAACTATAAAACATACGATAAAGTATAAAATCAATAAACAAAGTGCGTCTTGAGCCAAGATGGCTGCCGGTTGCCATGGTAACCAGGACGCGCGCGGGCCTTGCCACTCGTCGGCATTTATAAAACTTGAATCTATGCACTTATCACACCATAACTTCACTTACAATGACATTATGTGATACATGTTGCTAATATAATGAACTATGAAGGCACACATGATGCTTGGGTGGTGTAAATAATCGTCATTCGAAAATTGGAGCCATGCTGCCTCACCCAGCTGTGGTGTTCTGGCTTGGGAAGTTTGAAGAGGCGCCCCGCACCAGCTGATGACCCCCCCCCCCCCCCCCCTTAGGACCCCCAAATGACCGAGGTGAGATTTTGTTTCTCTTCTTTTCTCACCTATTTAAGCTGTTTTGAAAAACAACAATTTAAATTTTCGGCTGGTCCTAAAGTGTACTTTTATTATATTAGCTGGTGCCCTGTGGGTTAATAGAAATAGGAAAATTATAAACATCCTTTATCTCGCCGTGGTAGAGTTGGACAAATCATGGACACTCTTCCTGACTGTCGGTGGTTCGAGCCCGGCTTAGAGAATAGTATATATATACACTGACGTATATACATGCACACATAAATACATCATACATATTAATATGCATTTAAGGGTACACATGGGTATACAATAGACACACTTTTCAGTGCATTAAACACACTAGCATATACATACGGACAAACACTTTACTCATAGCTTCTACCTCAGCTGGAGGTGAACTGAAACAACTCCGATAAACTATAATTATGGACAATGTTTTTGAACAGTCATGTTCAGAATGTACGTCCCATGTTCACTGCAAATAGACTGTTTGTACAGTACATACTTAAACACTAACAAAAATTCAGTGAGTTTTTTTTTTCTCACTTTCCATTTTCCTTTTTGCGTAACAATCCGAACACTGTTTAATCCTTTTGAACACAATTTTTAGTTAAATGTATTACGTAATGAAATCCAAATTTGTGAAGGTTTCTCAATGTGCTAAAATATACAGTATATGTACTCAATATATACCAGTTTTTGACACTGTGAATTATATTCACTCGTACATTACTGTATACAGTGTTTCTCTATATGTTCTTATTTTAATATAGGAAACAAAATATTCATCAACCATATTGAAAATAAACATTGTTTGTGCATGTCTGTGTAAATGTTTGGGTATTTCGTTATTCTAAAAAGATAACCAAAGTTGAAAATAAGGAGGTATGACACTATTTGTTTAGCTTGACTGTACTGTGGAAAGGGAACGCTTTATACTATTGCTGTCTGGCCCCTGAGAGTTACTACAAAGTTAGTCACCAGAGGGGATCTATCCATACACCAGGAATTATAAATCTTTCGGCAGTGCGAACAAAGTTACAACATAGGAGACGAAAACATACAGACCACTAGAATATATCATGATGAAGAAATAACATCTACAGGTATTTACAACCAAATGAAAATGGCCTTATATTCTATAAAGCTGGTCATTTCAAATGTATATGTATTAATAATAGAAAACAATTGACGTCCCTCAAATATATACCGGTATATATATATATATATATATATATATATATATATATATATATATATATATATATATTAAGTGTCTTGATAGCGTAATGCGTACGTGCGCGGAATTTTGGTGCGAGTGTCCTAGGTTCGAGTCGTTGGAATGCTGCATGCATTTGTTGATTTCATTAATTGAGTTTAGAAGTGAAGTTGGTCGGTGAAAACATATAATATATATATATATATATATATATATATATATATATATATATATATATATATGTTTCTAGTCTCTCAGTGGGGATCGAACCATCGACCATCAGAACGATAGCCGACGCTCAATCAATTACACCACGGCAGTCTAAAAGACACTCAGCCTTCTATCCTATTTATGTTAGGGAGAAGGGAAACCCACTAGGCGAATATATTTCAATTCAAACCTAGTTGTAGGATCCATATTTCCAGAATACCATACACGGATTTTTGAGTGTCCCGACGCAACTCGGGTTGAAATTGATTTCATTTAATTCTAACCCACAAAGCATGAGAGTTACAAATATTGAGAATATATCACAAATACACGTGAGCCACTAAATGTTTCTAGTCTCTCAGTGGGGATCGAACCATCGACCATCAGAACGATAGCCGACGCTTAATCAATTACACCACGGCAGTCTAAAAGACACTCAGCCTTCTATCCTATTTATGTTAGGGAGAAGGGAAACCCACTAGGCGAATATATTTCAATTCAAACCTAGTTGTAGGATCCATATTTCCAGAATACCATACACGGATTTTTGGGTTAGAATTAAATGAAATCAATTTCAACCCGAGTTGCGTCGGGACACTCAAAAATCCGTGTATGGTATTCTGGAAATATGGATCCTACAACTAGGTTTGAATTGAAATATATTCGCCTAGTGGGTTTCCCTTCTCCCTAACATAAATAGGATAGAAGGCTGAGTGTCTTTTAGACTGCCGTGGTGTAATTGATTAAGCGTCGGCTATCGTTCTGATGGTCGATGGTTCGATCCCCACTGAGAGACTAGAAACATTTAGTGGCTCACGTGTATTTGTGATATATTCTCAATATATATATATATATATATATATACATATATATATATATATATATATATATATATGTATATATATATATTAGAGATGGAACGAATATAAATTTTCCATATTTGCGAATGCGAAAGCGAATATTTCAGTAAAATAGTCAATATCTGGTACTAAATACGAAATCGGTTAGGAAATATGATGGGATATTCTTTATTGACATGCTATTACAATGAATATGTCTGAAATGACAATATTGTGACGGTTCAACTGTCCAGGTCCAGCACACGTTCGTTTACCGGGCAGTGATGCCATTATAGCTATTTTTTCTCTAAATCTAGTATATCTAAACAGCAATCTAGCGGAAGATGTTTTACAATAGATTTTTCTATTAACCAAATGTCGTATCAACCACCAATCATATTTACAGATATGACATTTATTATTAACGTCAATAATAATTGTCCCTGTTGGGCTTTCAAATCCAAACTATTGGGATATATGTAATATATCCCAGTTTAAGGGTTTGGAGAGATCAGAGTAATTAATTTAGCATGACTGTAAATGACAACACTGTCGCTTACTTATCTCCAGCTCATTGCATCAATAGGTTTTCCTGGCTTCTTCAGCACGTTGGATTAATCTTTGGCTAGACAAAATGGGTGATAAAGAAAAGGTGAACTCTTCAGAAAGTGGCAGTAGTAATGGAAGTACACGGTCATAGTAGGGAGTGTGACATTACTCGAAAGACAGTATAACTGAAAAACACTTGAACATTTTGAAATCTAGAGATTTAATATAAGGTAAGTTATGTAGTCACTGTATTTGGTATGTTTTCGAATAATTTAGTACTTTTCACTGGTTCGATCTGGTAATATTAACCCACTGAGCCCCAGCGATGCACTGTTTGCGTCGGCAATGTATGTAACGCTAAACCCCAGCGACGCGAACATTGCATCGGCCACTAAAACCTCTATTATTCGGCTCGTATGGTAGAAAATGGCTTGAGGTAATGGCTTGAATGGTAGGGGAGGTACCGTAGAGTGTGGGCGAACAGGGACGGTATGCGGGAACCGGCCAGCCAGGCCGCGCGGGTGGTGGTGGTGGGATTAGTGGCGCCACTTTACCCACTTATTTGACCGCGACTTTGAACCTTATTTACTCCTGTCGTATGGGAGCTATAGGCTTGAAATTTGTGTGAGACACTCCTTAGGATGTATGCATCACAATGCTGTACTCAGCTGTTCCCCAAGTGCTGCCGGGCGGGTGGTCATGCAGGGGAGGTGATGAAAAACACTGTACCCACTTGTCTCCCAACGATTTTCGACCTTATTTACTCTTGTCCTATGGTAGCTATAGGCTTGAAATTTGTATGGGATATTCCTTAGGATGTACGCATTACTAGTCCATGATCAGCTATCCCCCAAGTGCTGCCGGGAGGGTGGTCATGCGGGGGAGGTGATGAAAACTACTGTACCCACTTATCTCATACGACTTTCGACCTCATTTACTCTTGTCCTATGGTAGCTATAGGCTTGAGATTTGTATGGGATATTCCTTAGGATGTACGCATTACTTGTCCATACTCAGCTATCCCCCAAATCCTGCCGGGCGAGTGGTGGTGGGCGGAAGAGTGGCTGATTAGTACCCACTGATTTCACCGCGACTTCGGACCTTATTTACTCTTGTCCTATGGTAGCTATAGGCTTGATATTTGTATGGGGTATTCCTTAGGATGTAGGCAATGTATGGCAACCCACAAATCTCGGTTTGTTGGGACAAGGGACGTGCGTGACAAAGGATAGTCAGTTTACCCTTACATCTCGCGAGTGCAACACCATGTCGGATTTACCACGCCGTTACCCACGCAGGGGAATATCCATGGCTTATGCCATGGCCATACTTGACGAGAGTGATGAGCCTGATAGTGACACTGGATCATCGAATGACGATTCAGAGGACGAATATAGTCCCACTGTGGCCGAGTATGATGAAATGCATGAAGAGGAACCCTATCTCCCCATCGCTGAACGGTACGCCAGGTTACAACAAAGGGAGGAGAGTAGCTATCGTTCCCCTGCTCCCCCTCATGACATAGTGGAGTCCCCAGCAAGTGGGGAAGAGGATAATGAGGATGAGGAAGATGACCAAGACCCCATGGCCTTCATCAACATTCCACTTTCTCATCGTAGGGCTGAGAAGAGAAGAGGTGAGGATGATGAGGATGAGGAGGACGGAGAGGAGGAGGAGGTGGGTCAAGCTCCGACACCACACGTGCCTTGCCGTGGTGGTGCTCCCCCGCGTTTGCCTTCCCCACCACCCCCTATTCCTTCTCCACTAAAAGCACCAACCCCTCACACTTTCTATGGCTTGCGCAGGGGTGCAGCCATATTAGCAGCGCAGCCATTGACTTCTTCTTCAGAAGCAACAGATGAGGATATGCCTGCCCTCGAATCATCTCCTCGCCGCCACCAACGCCCTGCCGCACGCTGCCTGTTTCCCTCATCACCCCGGATTGACTCGCCACCACCATCACCTCCCGGACAACTACCATACTCACCTGTACCTTCTCCTCAGCCTGTGACCTCCCACAGACACGACACTCAGGCACCATCACCGCCTGCGTCGCCACACCACCCTGATCGTGCGCAACGCCCTATCAACGTACGTGGGAGTGCCCGTGGTCCTGTGCGTGGGCGTGGCTGAAGGGTTTCTAAGGTGACCCTAATACGCCCCACCCCTGGCGGTGCGAGAGCAAGGGCTGGGTCGGCTCGACCAAGGCCGAGGTTGACGGCAGGGGCAAGAGGGGCAAGAGTGGCAAGAGGGACAAGAGGGCCAAGAGGGGCAAGAGGCAGGGCAAGGCCCCCCCCCGCCGCCCTGATGGTGACTCCCCTCCTGACGACTCTGGCGACGAAGGTGCCGCTCAACCCGACATGTGGGATTGGGTTGATGGAAAACACTTTGTGCCCACCGACTACAACTTTGTGGGCGCTGGGATTGCCAGCCCTACGCTCCCAAACCAGGGGCGGCAGACCACGAGGCTGGAGATCTTCAGGCAGTTCTTCACTACAAATCTTGTGGCTCTAATTGTTGACCAGACCAACTGGTACAATTATTATTTCATGGCTGGGAAGGAGCAGTCAAAATACTCTGCAAGGCTGTCATGGTCCTCCCTAGATGTCCCAGAGTTTTACACATTCTTCGCCATTGTAATGCTGATGGGGGTCACAAGGAAATCCTCCATAAAAAAGTCCTGGTCTTGGGATCCCCTAGTCCGAACCCCTATTTTTGGCCAAATAATGAGCAGAAATAGGTTCACGGCCATAATGGGGAACCTCCATTTCATCGACAGCCTGGCAGCCCACACCAGAAATCAAAGTCAACCTAGAGCAATGAAGGACCCTATGGAGAGAATAAGACCCATCTTCGAGTACCTAAAGCTGAAGCTTGCTGCCACCTTCAAACCCCATCAGAAGCTCATTATTGATGAGAGTTTGCTGCTGTGGAGGGGGAATATTGGCATCCGGCAGTACATGCCCAGCAAACGACATCGATATGGCCTGAAGACCTTCGTGATGTGTGACTGTCGAACTGGTTACATCCAGGACCTAATTCTGTATATGGGCAAGAAAACAGAATTGGTGGAAACGAGTACATACGGAATTTCTGGGGCCGTCGTCATCACCACACTGCAGGGCTACCTGGACAGGGGCCACATACTGTACCAGGACAACTGGTACACCAGCCCCTCCCTTGCCAAGTTCCTGCATAGCCGCACTACAGGAGTCTGTGGCACCGTCAGGAGGCATCGGATCTTCATGCCCGAACTACCACCCAGGCGGGAAAAGGGCTCCATCATCCACAAGCAGGCTAACAATGTCCTCATGTTGTCCTGGATGGATAACCGGGATGTGAACCTCCTCACAACAGTCCATCGTCCCATCTTCCAAGACAGCAGATGTCGTGACAGAGCAACTGGCGAAGTTATCAAGAAACCTTTGGCCTTCTGTGAATATAACATCAACATGCGGCTGGTGGACAAATCAGATGCTGTCATCTCGTCATGTGAGTGTGCAAGAAAGACGATAAGACGATAAGAAGTTATTCTTCCACCTCCTCGATCTCACCCTCTATAACAGCCATATCCTCTACTCAACAATCACCGGCAAGCAGGAAACGATGGAGAACTTCTGCATCGAGTTGTCCAGGCAGACGTTGAGGTAATACGTGACTGCCCCCCACTTCCAGCAACCCCCCGCCCATCGACAGCCAGTAGCAGAAGGGATTGCCAGGCTAACACAACGCCACTTCCCTGAATATGTGCCGCCCACAGAAAACAATGACAAACCCCGAAGACGGTGTCATTTGTGCCGCAACACGACACGGAGGGAGCCTGTGAGATCAGATACCAGGTATATGTGCCCAGAATGTGATGTTGGACCGTGCTTCCCGGACTGCTTCAGGGAGTATCACACCCTTGAGCATTTCTAAAACTCTACTCAAAGACTGCGATAAAAGACGCTATGATATGTGAAGTGTGTGTATAAAAACCTAGTGTAAATATAAATATATACAAAGTGCCGAACACAATATGTAAGTGAGATTGACACTCAAATATACGTAAAACAGTGACGGACACCAATAAGTGTAAATATAGCATATTTCTAAGTCGAAAGTGCGTAAAACAATGTGTGAAACGAATATTTTATAACTATAAAACATATGATAAAGTAATAAACTGAATAAAGATGGGAAGTAATATGAAAACTGAATAAAGATGGAAAGTAACATGAAAACTGAATAAAGCTGGGGAATAAGAGAGAAAGGCAATAAAAGTGAAAGTGCTGGGGCCCCGTGTGTCAGACAGCTGGGTGTGTGTACGTGCGTTCGTTTTATTATTGTCCGAGACCATGATGGCCGCCAGTATCCATGGCAACGGGGACGCGCCACACTCTTGCCACTCGTGTGCACTTACAAGACTTATATCTAAGCACTTTTCACACTGTAACTTCACTTACAATGACATTATGTGATACATGTTGCTAATATATGAACTATGAAGGCACACATGATGCTCGGGTGGTGTATAAATAACCGTCACTCGAAAACTGGCCGCATCGTACATCTGCCATGCTGCCGCGCTCAACTGTGGCTGGCCGGGCGGGAAGTTTGAAGGCCGCCCGGCACCAGCTGATGTATGAGAGGCCCCCCCCCCCATACGACCCCCAAATGACCGAGGTGAGTAATTTCATTTTCTTTATTTCTCAGCTTTTTCTTCCATTTTGGAAAAAAAAAAAAATTGGCCAAATCGGCCGGTCCCTGGATGCACATTTATTTATATTTAGCTGGTGCTCAATGGGTTAAATAAAGTTAAGTGGCAACACTGCTCAGTCCTCCTTCATTCCACTCTAGCGGCCCCAATGCTCATCTACACTTTTATTTATTGGTTTGTATTAACTTTAAAATGTAATATTTTATATTTGTTTATATTTTCCATTGGTTTCGTGAAAATATTCGCATATTTGCAGATAACTATGAATGGAAATGCGGATGCGAATATTGAAAAACATAGCAAATATTCGTATGTGCGAATGCGGAAGCGAATATTCGGTCCATCTCTATAATATTATATATATATATATATATATATATATATATATATATATATATATATATATATATATATATATACATGTATATATATATACATATATATATATATATATATATATAGGCAGAGCCACCTGAAACTTGAGTCTCCTCCAAAGCCGAAAGAGTGACAGAAAGCCAAATTCAAGGTATGCTCTCTAACTGCCTCGCCACATAAAATATGAAGCAGTTCAATTCATAAGGAAAGACAGATTGAGGAAGTGATTTTCTTGTACAGTAGAAGAGATTGGGAGAATCTGTTTCTTCGTGTATTAGATGGCTGGATGTAGTGATAGAAAAGTGAAAGAGATACAACTTTGCGGCGTGTAAAAATAATGTGTAGGGAACTAGTAAGAGGAAGTAAGTTGACGAGGCACTCTCTGAGGCTTCCAGGTCACATAAGCAAAAATCATTCCAGGGAAAATCAAAGAAGTACTGCTGAAGAGCCTCACAGTCGGCAGCACCATAATGCCACAAGTGTCACCAGCTGGGGGGGTCAAAAGGCCGCACTGGAGAGATAGGACACCAATGAAGAGAAAGGACGTACAGTGTAAGAAAAAGAATAAGAGGTTAGAAATAAGTAAAGATGTACTGAACTGTCTCTGTGGGTTCTTCACCCTCGCACAGCTTCTTGCTCTGTATAGCGGCACAGTGCGCCCATGTATTGAGTATTGTTCGTGAGATGACGGGCCCTGGCCATCAAAAGCTAAGGCCACTGCTCCCGTCTTCAGCTAGCAACTCATTCGACTCATGCCGTGTTGCTAACATAACAAATCAACACTAACTAAGCCCTCCACCACCCAGGCCCAACCTCAATGATACCGAGTGAGGAGCAAAATAGAAAACGCTCCGCCACCTGTTGCCCAACACCTGTCCAACCCAGTGCTCCATTACAGCGTGGAGCTATTTATGCAAATTCCACAACAACCCCTCAATATCACCCCATCGATTCTTATGATCATTTCCCAAAGTAAACCAGCCATGCTAACTAACAAGCATAATTCCCCTACATGCCTTCCTCACTAATCACCACCATACAACCTTCACATTTCCTAAACATTACGCAAACACTAATTTCAAATTATACGCATAAATAGAGTATGCCTAGGGTTAAGACGAATATAAATAAATCTAGCATGTCATAGATAACAGGAGAACTGGATTTGACACGAAAATGGCCACTTTGCAGTAAGGGACCCAAGGCTGGAAAATAGACCTTTAAGTTCAATCCTCAATATATCGGCTCATAACCCACATCAATTAATGAAACTCACGGTGAAGTAAGCTAATTCAATGTCTATTTCAATGTCTGAAAGCGGCATCTAAATCAGTTCACTTGTGTCTTTGCACCGGTGGAATATACAAGTCAAACATGAGACTTTATAAAATATCGGCTGGCTATATAAGTACAACTTCAAGCATACACACTGCACAGTTATATTTCTAGTCGACATATTTACAAACGCAAGCAAATGTACACAAAAATACTAATTTTATATCACTCTTCAAATAGATCACTTGAGCTTGCGCCTCTTGTCGTCATTTTGTGACCTTGTGTCAGCCCCTGTGGCGGCACCAGGCTTGCGCTTGGCGTGGACATTACTGTTGATGTCGCGCACCATGTTGCCAGCAAACAGATTGAAAAGGGCGCCAGCCATTTGTCACATGAGCTTGTCCACCAAGCTGTGCCCTTCAGAACAGGAGGCCCCGGTCAGCTGGGCGTTCTCACTTCCCAGGGTGCTCACCACCTCAATGAACACCTTCCTGGGCAGGTCACACTGAAGCAGCTTGTGCTAGTTGGTTTCCTCCATCACCAGGAACCTCCAGATGTGGCAGATGTCCAGAGTGATGTCAATGGCAGTGGAGGATGGAGCCAGGAGCTTACCGCGGTCCAACATCTCCGTGAAGGACCTGTAGATGGCCTCCACCTGCTCGCTATGGTTCTCTTCAAACCTGGCTTCCAACGGTGTAGCCTCTCTGTCGACCTGCAGGTCAGCACAGGCACCACACTTGTTGCCTCTGGTTGCCGAACGGGCCAGGTAGCCAGCAATATGCCCCAGGGCGGCTTTGGTGGAGTCCTCCAGCTCCTCACGCTCTGCCTGGCTCACCACCTCCATCAGCTCCTTGACCACCTTCATGTCCTCCAGGTCGCGCTCCTGCCGGGAGGGGGCCATCCTACTGGATACCTCAAAGGCGCTGTAGCCGGACCACCAAATCAGGTTCTTGGTCCTGATCACCGCCTCGTTCTCCATGAACTGGCGGACGCTGGCCCAGTAGTTGCCGCCCGCTAACTTTCTCAAGTGGCCAAAGTGCCCCTCAATCTTGTCTGATTGGATCTTGCCCAACAACACATACTCCAAGATGTCACTGTACTTTTCAAACAGGTACCTAGTCAGGCTCACAAGTCCTCTTGAGCTATAGTAGACTGCCATAGATGTGTCGTTTGTCATTTTCACAGAGGCTTTACCTTCATACCAGCAGTGCATGAAACTGCCAAAGTCACTAAGAAACCTAAACGACTTCTCACTGTCCTCACAGCCCAAGTACAATTCCACACTGTTCTTATCATTGAACCGGCGGGCCATGTACTGAGACTTGACGTTGCAGGTGTTGAACCAGCGGCGCACCAACTCCAAGAACTCGGCTGTGTCGGTGAAGCTTTTGCAGTCAGGTCTGTGCTCAGCAAAATGTCGGAGGGCCTTGCAGGTGGTCTCGTGGGTGGCTGCTGCCGAGAGCCCAACATTAACACGCTCCAGGGCTGAAGGCTTGAGAACCTTGTCCGTCAACCGGTAGGCCAGCTTGCCCGGATGGCCTCGCTCCATGTTGTACACTCTGGTCAGATGGCTGATGTTGACCTTGAGCTGACACGGGTCCCGTAATAAAAGTATACAACCATCAGTGCTGCATATGCAAAAAAAAAGAAAGTATGCAAATGGACACTGTCTAAGAAAAGCTTTGGATGATAGAGGAATGACTATAGATCAGGCAAAGGAAGTGGTAATAAACAGGAATGAATGGAGAATGCTTGTGAATAGATGAGTGAACACATGGTCATTTGGGGGAAGGGGTCGGGCGCAAGTTGGACTAGATAATAGTCTATCAGGCGCCTGGCCCGGGGACACGGTTTATATGAAGGGTGCGCCTGGAAGTGTGGTGGGCGGGCTTGTGGTGGTAGGGCTTCTCTGCATGTCTGCCTGCCGAGATCGGAACCTCTCCGGGGGAGGGCTGGAGGGACCTTGGTGACTCTGGTCTCTGGGTGTTCTCCTGGATGACCTAGATGTGTGTGAATTTGTATCTTGTTTTTGTGTGTTCATTGTTTTCTGTTGTTTTGTCCCTATTCTGGCTCTGTCTCGAAAAAAAAAAAAGGAAAAGTGGGGATTGGGCCAGAGTATATAGATAGATAGATAGATGCAAATGGAAAAGAAGCAACAGTAGAGAAAACATGCAAACGCCTAATCACCTTATTAAATGTTAATTTATAGATAAATAGATATAGGCTAATAGATAATTGCTGGTCAATTTAAAATTTAGATTTTTTTAAAATTATGAGTTCCTTTTTACCTCAGATCCTGGGAAGGGGGGAACAGTGAGAGTCCTGTTCCTTAGGAGGCCGTAGAAGAGGTTCTTGAAGATGTGTACGGTGTCATACAGGGTGTAGACACGCTCCTTGTCCTTAGAGTAGGGGTTCAAGATGTACTCTGGGTGGCGGCCGTCATAACAAAGCGAATTGTGCCAACTCTGGTTGGTGCGGTGATTGTCTGTGGTGACAGACACAACCTTGTACCCGAGCTCTGTCAGGCCTTTCAATACCTTGTTGAAAGTCTCCTCTATGTCTTTCTTGGTCACGTGGGGGACCGGTAACATACTGATCATGTCCTCGTACTTGCCGGCCACAGAATTGATGTGGGTGCAGAACAGGGTTTTGGTGACCACACCTGCTGTCTCGCCATACACCCTGCCGCCGGCCAGCTCGACAGACTGGGCTGTGTACACTTCATCCATGGCCAGGTTGACAAGGCACTCGCGTGGTTCCAGCTTCCCCACCCTCATGCCGAGGTAGGTCATGGTTGCGTCGTTGAGGCCGTTCTTAACCTGCAGCGCCGAGGTGAGTCGCCTGAGGGTCCTGGAGTGTGGCAAGGAGAACAGGGCGCAGTTGTACACCATCTCGTACAGCTTGGGGCTCGTCCTGTCCCAGATGACAGCATTGCCTACGAGAAACGGGGAGTACCTCCTGTTGTCGGGAGGCTTGGACACCAGGCGCAACTGCTCCGCTGCAAAAGTGAACACCAGGCGGACCTCTTCCTCAACTCTCTGGTCTGTCAAAGTGTCTAGTATCTTAGCAGCTGCATCCAGATGGTCTTTGCTGTCAGAAGTCAGACCCTTGACCATTGCTAAGACATTCAACACTTCTCCTACTGTGGAAAATTGACCCGACTTAGCGGTGATGTTGGGAGCCTCAAAAAAATAAAAAAATCTTTAATACACACACCTTTTTTTCCTATGTGTATGAAGGAAACAAAAGGCAATGCTACCTGTAACAAGTGTCTCCTTCAAATTTTAAAAGTGATAGAGAGCCAAATTTAAGGTACGTTAGGGCCAAAATGTCTGGACACACGGAGCTTCAGGCAGTTAAAGTCATAAGATGGGGGAAGGATAGATTGGGGGAGAAATTTCCAGAGTTCACTAGTTGAATAGAAGAAAGACTGGGAAAATTGGCTCAATCTTGGGTGAGAGAGTTGGACAAAATAGGGGTGGGAATGAGTTGAAAGGCGGGTGCCACCTACTCTCGTAAGGGAAGAGGTATAGGCCTACTCTGTGAAAGCTCTGAAGAACACTGATTATTGTAATAATTGTAGTAAAGTAAGAGATGCAACAACTATGCAACCTGTATAGTATTTGTTAAATATCAGGTGCAAAGCAATATTTGATTTTTTTTAGCAATTTTAAAACATTTAAAATATTCTGTAGTATGCCTAAATAGCCAAAAGTTGGCATAACTGATTTTGTTTACCTTTCTAACAGACAACTGCACACCGTTTGTGTGCATCACATAGTTGAGGTTGACGTAGATGGTGACATTGTTGATAATGACCGGCAGGCCAGTCACCTCATCCACCTCCTCAGTCCTGATGCATAGCAGCTTGTCTCCTCCTGGAAGCTTCATCATGACAGGCCTGAAATATGTGCACATTTAAAATATATATAAAATTGGTAAATTAAAATTTATTTTGTAAGTTGCATCATGACAGATCTGAAATATGTGCACATTTAAAACAATATATAAACTTGGTAAATGTACATTTATTTTGTAACTTAACTTAAAGTCCATAGATGACACAAGACATCTATTTCATCTACTGTACATGTTAAACAAAAAAATTAACTTGAAGAAAAATGTATAACTATAATGAAGCACACTGTAAAGTTGGCCATCAAGTTCTGTTCCTCTCTGTGATCTTATACATGGATATATAAAGCGCATGATTTAATTACTAGTGTATTTTCTCATGCAGTGGTTATCTCATCTGACTAGTCAACTGATAATTAAAAGAAACCACTCACAATTCATTCATACTAAATTTACTAGCATACATAAGATCACGACGAGGAACAGAACTTATGTGGTCAACTGTACATTAGTACATTTTTAATACCTGAAGCCAGACGGCAGCATCTCATTGGACAGCTTGTTGTAGAGGTTGTCCACGTCAGTTATCTTGTCCTCCTCAAAGAATTCCTCAGTCTGGTCCTTGAGCACCTGCTCCTCGTGGGACCGGCGGGCAGATGGCGTGGCACGGAAGGTCTGGCGCTTCTCCACTACTTTTGTCCTTGCAGTCTCTGGGTAGTTGTTGAAAACTGACGGGATGGTGTCAGATTTTAGCCTCAGGCGCTGGCGTTCTGTCTTGGTGTGGGGGGCGAGGTCCAGGGCAAAGTCCTGCGGCTTGAAGTGGAGCTCGCAGACGCCAAACTTGTCGGGGTTCCAGCCACTCTCCTGACGGCGGATGACGGCAACCCACTGTGCCCTGATTTCTGCCTTCTTGGGGAAGGCAAAAACATGTTTCTTGCATGGGGGAGTCTCTCCCCTTTTAATCATCTCCTCCTCCTGCTTGTTGGGCCTGTAGCCCGATCGACAGTTGAATGCTGCGCACTTCACCATAATGGTAGAGTAGTCGTCTGAAAAACAAATTTAAAAATATATACAAGGCCCTCGGTGTGATAAGGGGCAAGTGGGCGAATAAGCCACTATTGAAATTTCTCAGAAAATGGCTTCAAAGTTTGAGAACTTCTATCGAACATAACTCATTTTGTTTTTTACTTGCACAACTTTTATTTACACCAGCCTGGGATCCAAACCGCCAAAACTCTCCCCTGCCCCACGCAGAGTACGAGAGCCTGAGAGCGGCTTCTGTCACCTGGGCGTTCCCGGGAACATTTCTATAGGGGTTTTGTGGGAGCACACGGTTCTGGCAGTAGTAATATTAACAGTAACACTTCCCATATAGGCTACTTAAAAAATTGCTTCCATAATTCAGAAAGATAAAGTGATCCTATTTAAAGTATGATATATTTATGGGTGTATTTCAAAGTTTTAGGAGTGTTTAGCAATATCTACTATTTTTGAACAATATTTGAAGACGTTCATTGACGCTATCGCCGACGAATAGTTTACCCTCACACCTCACCGTTTTCTGTTGACCCATTTTCTTACGATGTGCGATTTTGGGTTTGTTTTTCACTCTCCCGCAGTAATATTTAGTTATTTGACATCTTCTTCATCATCTTTAGGAGCAACAGGGGTCTGGGGGTGGCAGCCCCCAAGTTAGCTATGGTTGTCAGGTTAGGTTAGTAACACTATTGTCGGAGGAGGAGGAGGTGGGTGCTTACCTAATCGTAATTAGTGGGGGAGTAAGAAGAAGCCTTCTTGTATAGACCCACACCTCTAATATTTAGTTATTTCAAGCTAGAGCCTCCCAAAATTGGAGGTGGGTTTGTTTATGTTCCGCCACGAGTGCAGCCTAGCTGAGTCGCATTATCATTGGAAGCATTAACCTAACCTGACAACCTAAACTAACCTGAGAGTTGCCGCACATCAGTAGGCTAGTAGGGCTTCTTAAATAAGGTAAGACCAAAACAAAACTAATTTCCAGTAATAATCATTATTATAGAAAGATTATAAACCTAAATAATAACATCCAAATTTTTTTTTATTTTTTTTTAAATAGCTGTGATCCGTTTCTTTAGCACTTTGGCTGCGGGCATATTTTCTATATTAGGGCTCATTCAGGCACTCCTGATTGATTAGGCAACTGTCTGAATGAAATTAAATGTATTCAGCCAAAAACTAGAATAAATTAGCTTCAAAATGACACCAAAATGAGCTTCGTAGCTTGTGGGCTTCACCTACAGCGCTACCCCAGACATTCGCTAAAATGAGCAATTATCGATAATGTCGCACTACATTTGCCTTTGGCAGCACTGTATATCTCGCAAGAGCATGACTCAGATTCCTCAGTGCCGCGTTCGGCTGGCTGGAGGAAGGACGTGTGGCCTGTCATGCTCCCGCTCCCTCAGATTCGATTCTACAGGCATTAAGAGGCTTTAAAAGTCTGTAAATTGCTGTAAATTACCATAGCATTCGGGAACGTCTCCCGCAGGCAATGGGCTATTATTGACCAAAAAGGATTCTCAAAGGAAATGAACGAAACAGCCCACTTAAACAAAGCTCGCAGCCATGTCACTGGGTAGCGTCGTCGGACGTCTGGGATATATTTTAAAAATATTGCTTAAAAATAGCCTAGTAAATATTGTTAAAAACGATAATTATTTAGAAAAGGCCTTATTATAAATATTTGATTAAGGTCAATGCAGGTCTATGGATTCGGAATCCTTATACTGTACTCATGTATAATCCACTGTGGAAGAATAATTTTGATCATATTTAGGCTACCCTATATAACCCGACATTAGGCTAATGAAAAAAAGTCCAATCACTCTCAGAGCTCCTTCGGACATCCTCACTGTTAGAAATTTCTTCAGTATGGCGTATAGGCTAATCGATATTTACCCCCTGCTGGTAACACAGATGATGATTTCAATAAGTCATGGGGAGGTGAGGAGGGGGGCAAAGCCTCCCCCTCAACCCATCCTGTATCCCACATCGGAAATATAGCCTAGGCCTAACTAAAACCATGAAAACACTAATTCCTCAAAATCTGGAGGATAAAAAACATGAAAAATGAGGGTGCGAGCTTTTTAAAATCTTGAAATGGACTTACAAATAAACCATACCTTAAGTAGGATGGGTTACTCTTTTTGTACGGTATTTTGCAAGTGCTTCGTTTAATAGGTGTGAAGTGTTACTGCTGCTATTATCGTTATGGGTAGCCTAGCCTATCAAGGAATTGTATCAAATATTCGTAAGTAGGCTAAGTCATTTTACAAGATCCAGCGTTATTTGTTTATTAAATTAAACTGTTTCCAGTGTCACTACTGTTTCGGCTAACTTCTTCCACATCACTTCCATTTATCGCCTTTAACATCATTGGTGCCTTCATCACTGTCCTCATTATGCCTTTCACCACTTTTAGGATAGTATGTGGGATCATCAGCATCGCTGCCATCACTGGAGTTACTAGAAACACTTGTAATCCAACGAAGAATGTAATTTTGTTTAGCCCTGATAAAAAGACGAAACTCTTCCTTTTTCCGCTGATTGAAGGCCAGATGGGGTAGCTACAGACTCCCAGTCAGTCACATTCTCATCACTTGTACATTTTGCCATTGATGTGTTTAATCAGAGGAACAATAGAGCACATAAACACGATAAATAACTGGAAATAATACGCAGTTCAGCAGATGCGGTGACACTCAGGGAGTGTACACGTACACGTTTAAACAAGGTGTGCAGGGTGTGGGAAACGAGATGTTTGTAGTGGCTCAGATATTTCGTATTTGTTTACGTTTTTCGTTATTCCATTGACTTATCCTAATTGTCTAATAGTACTCTAATATTTTAGACATTGTTTACCTTACTGTATGTACTTAAACAGCTATATTATAGCTGTGGTGGTTTTGGGAATCAAAAATCTTGCCCTACAGCTTGGTATGGATATTCGTCTAAGCTAGCACTAATAACGCCTACAAAATAAACACTGTCAAAGTATTTTGCAATTTCCACAATTACAAAATGATAATACTTCACAAAATTATATCAGAGAGCATCAATGCAACTAAACAGGTTTGGGTCCGTTACTGCAGCTGCAGGTCGGCTTCGCTGACCCGTGTCAAATCCAGTTTTCCTGTTATAGTGAGACCCCATATGGATTATGCTGTTCAATTTTGGTGTCCTTATTACAGAATGGACATAGATTCATTGGAGAGAGTACAACGTAGAATGACAAAAATGATCCATAATATTAGAAATCTTCCGTATAAAGAAAGGTTGAAGAAATTAGGCTTACATTCGTTAGAGAGACGCAGAGTTAGAGGGGATATGATAGAGGTGTTCAAGTGGGTTAGTGGGATTAACAAAGGGGGCATGACAAATGTACTAAAGCTCAGTGATAGCGAAAGAACTCGTACCAATGGTTTCAAATTAGATAAATTTCGTTTCAGAAAAGATATAGGCAAATATTGGTTTGGTAACAGAGTTGTAGATGGGTGGAATGGACTACCAAGTGCTATAGTGGGATTAAAAACGATAGGGAGCTTTAAGATAAAATTGGATAAGCATATGGACGAGAAGGGTTGGGTGTGAAGGGGGATCAGCAGGATTGGGCCAATCAGCGCTCTGCAGACCCCGTAATCCTGCGTTAAATCTCTAACCGTTTTGGTAAGATGATCCTCAGGGTATTAGAGTGTTCAGCCTATAATTGGGCTTTGTAATTGGGGTTGTGTAGAACAGGGATCTGCCTTGCTTAGGCCAATCGGCTTTCTGCAGACTCCCATTTTCTTATGTTCTTATGTTCTTATATGTGAGCATGTCTTTCCAGACCTGGACACCTCTGTCTCATATTTTTAGTGTAAACACCAACTACACAAATAAACAACAACCACTTCCTACCATGCCCCTACTACCCTGAGAGACAAGCCCCTTGACCCATTTAATAAAAAAGTTACTTACTGCCCGAAACAAGGGAATGGTAGGCAAAGACAGGGCAATGTATCAGGGCTACAGTTCTTCCCATATGAAGGACTTGTAAATCTTGAATATCCTTGATCTTAGGTATAAGCTTTTATCTTTCTGAATTTATGCCAATTGATTCAGTTAAAAAGAACCCAACAAGTGAATAGGAGTGACCCCGAAGAAAGAAGGAAGGATCGATGTGAATCTCTCGTCGAGCCCCTGTGACCAACCGAAGGACAACTACCGCCATGACTACGTGTTCACCAGACTCTCTACCAGGCTACTATTTTTCTTCCAACTCTTTAAGTGCTCTTTGTTCAGTAATAGTAACAATGATTTCAACTAGGGTTAACTTGATATGTTGAGGTTCACATTAACGTAATTATTGAAGATTGTTATTCTTCACTTCTCTTAGTTCCCCGATGCTCGATTTATAGAGTAGATATACACTTCTATCTGTGGGATAAATATATATATACTTCTGCGAATATAGGCTCCTATATTCTTTATGGAGAAATATGCATATGTTTGTCCGGGAATAAATACATGCACATTTACACGTAAATACTAGTGAACACATATTCAGATCTCGTTTTATGCAATATCATCATTGGGTACATAAATCATAGATAAATTGTTCACAGAGTGTTTTCTCCATCAGTCTCTTTATTTTGACTATTTTTATCACGATATACGAATACTAATTCATTTGCGTATTATTTGAGTTGCTTTAACTCTTTGTGTCATTCGAGTCGCATTAACTCGCTATCTGACCAGAAATCTCTGTCACGCATACATGACAAAATTCCATCTTAAACTTGTTCATGAATTTATATTCATAGTTACTACTCTTTGAGTTATTTGAGTTTATTCTCCTGTCTATGTTGAATTAGATTATTATTTATTCAAGAAACAAATAGTGTCTTATCTTACATACCTTCAGTGCCGCGTGTATGCTTTCGCAGTATCTAATATTTACTCTATGCGGGATTCTACCTCGCATTTCCCCGTTTTCTATCAAGACACTATTTATTGTTTTGAGACTTAACATCTCTGTGTATGAGTATTTATTTGTCCTAATCGAAACATCCTGATTATTTATATGTTCTATTAGTGACCTTATCACTATATATATGTTCACTGATATGTTCACTGATTGCCAAATCAAATCTTAGTGAACATATGTTATTCACTACCATTATTTTATGTTGACCGTAAACCTTATCAACATATATGAGGCCCAGTATATATGATTATCTATGCAAATTAGGAAAATGTACCCTAGCTATTAAGGAAATAAAATTTGTGAATCTTGATTGTGTATTTTGTGTCCAAATTGATTATTATTGTTGTGTAATTATAAAACTAAGTTTGTTGTCTCCCAGTGAGAGAGTTGTAGATTGACATAGTTTCTCAGGTGGAAAACGCAATCACTACAAAGCACGTTAAATTACGATGTCGCGGCAGCGGTGTCTCAACTCTGAATATGAACTTTGGTTTATAATATTTACTCAATATAACCAATTAACACAAACATCATGGCGGGAAAATCGCTTGAAATTATTCCTTTTAAGCAAGAAGATCTTGAAGTAGTCAAACCAGTTCTTGATTTTGTGTTCAAGGACGATGATACCTCTAAAATCCACACAGTTGTGATGAAATTGGGCCGGCATATGTCCCTCGTTTCAGGTTATGTGCGCGAAACCCCACAATTGAACTTGGCTCAATTTGAAAAGTATACCCAGGGAGCCATTAACCCCTCTCTCGGTAAAATAATTGCCAACCACAGTGTAAAGTTTTCAGGAAATTTAGATCACACCATCAGCCAACTGAATCAGCTGGTGGTCACCGCATTTCCAGAAGACACTGCAATCATTAGAAAAGAGAGCGTGTTCAATGCCTTACTTCGGATAATGCTTACGTCACTGCAAGATCATTTCGCTATCACCGAGCCCAAGGGCTATGACGAGGACTTACCCATTATCCGGTGTATATTGGCATTGCAAAAGAGCCATGAGAAAGGCAAGATCGCCGCCATTAGCCTTGCCACCACCCAACCTCAAACTTTTTCAG
The DNA here is from genome assembly GCA_032716605.1 of Paralithodes platypus. NCBI lineage: Eukaryota > Metazoa > Arthropoda > Malacostraca > Decapoda > Lithodidae > Paralithodes > Paralithodes platypus. Next base: position 9,761,013 of record CM064542.1, read on the forward strand.
CACCTTCTTCAACCACATCCAGCAGAAAAGATGGAAGATTGGGCAAGAATCCGACCTTCAGATTGGAAACCTTGCAGCCCAAAATGCCCCGTCTTGTCTTTAAAGAAATCATCCACTGAGTTGGTGAAACGTCGTCCCAAGCTACCTCAATTCTGGGGACAAATACCTTGGATTAAACCACGAAGAGCTGCCACCATCACTGAAGACAGTACAGCAGGAATAGATGACGCCCCTGAAGAAGGACTACCAGAAGAAATAGTGAATAACGAGGACACTTCAGACATTCAAGATAACATGGATTTATAATCCGCCCCCGTCCACCTGTCGCTAAATTGGCGGGGGCTCGTGATGGAACAATCTCGGATGCAGGAAAATCAAAACCCCCAATTTATAATCACCTCACCATTCAAGGTGTTAAAGCTAGACTTTTGATTGTCACGGGGGCTTCCCGTTCAAGTCTATTTTCTTCAATGTTTGCTAAGAACTAGGCCACTTTTGGGCCTCTCCAAGTCTCATCCATCGTCCTGATTGATGGCATAATTCCAAATAGCGGAAAACTGCTCCCCTTTACGTAGCTACCAACATTCCTGATCACGGTCATCACCATCCATTCATGGTCTTCCCATCCAAAGAATTAAATTACGATGGATAACTAGGCTTTGATTTGCTGACCTCCCTACATGCCACCATCGATTGTGTTCAACGCGTGATCAAATTTGCCACAAAAAAAAAAAAAAAAAAAAAAAACATAATGTAATTGCTTTCGTTCGGCACGAACCTAACGTAACACATCCCGTTTCCACCATCAAAACTACTCAGTTTATCATATCTAAATCTGTTACGCTACCCCCTCATCATGAACAGTGGATTTCTATCTTACCCACCATGCCAGGTGATGTAATCATCACACCGAACCTCCAAAGCCCCTTAACCCCTTTGATACAGACTGCCTTACCGTTCTAGCTATTATGCCTGATAACTTAAATCACATTAAAATTGCCACCCCTCACTTTGCTCAAAATAATTAGCTATAGGAGAGCTAGAAAATCATGATGAAGAATTATCCCTACCTGAAGATAAAGAATCCTCCCACCCTCCTAAATTCCCTGAGATTCCTAATCAATTAACTAACCAACGAAGACAAGACCTACAAGACTTGACTTCATTTCAAGACATCTTCGCCACATCCAGCTACGACATAGGAAAAATTCAACTGCTTCACCATCCAATTCACACCATAGGGCAACTCATCCGTCAATCAGTTCGACGAATAAAAAACATTCAACGCCAAGAGGAAGATAATAAAGTACAAGAAATGTTAGACACAGGCGTCATTAGACCATACACCAGTCCGTGGTCTTCCCCTATTGTTCTGGTAAGGAAAAAAGATGGACCCACCAGATTTTGCATTGATTACCGGCAACTCAAAGACGTCACCAAGGATGCAACACCCTTACCTCGCATTGATGACTCTTTAGACTCCCTACTAGGAGCCAGATGGTTCACCACCTTAGACCTCCAAGCAGGGTATTGGCAAGTACCCGTAGTCCCTGGATCAACAGAAAACAGCCTTCTCCACCAGTCAGGGTAGACTGTACGAATTCACCGTACTGCCATTTGGATTATGTAACGGACCAGCAACCTTCTCTGGCTCATGGAATCCGTGTTACAAGGACTAACTTGGGAAACATGTTTGGCATATCTTGGCGATATCATAGTTTACGGAAAAACTTGGGCAGAACACTTGCAATGTTTACGCCAAGTATTTCAACGAATACGGGATGCTAACCTCAAACTCAAGCCCTCCAAGTGCACCATGGCTCAAAAAGAAGTCCAATTCCTTGGCCACATCGTCTCGGAAGAAGGAATTTCCCCAGACCCCGCCAAACTCAAAGCAATAAGTGCCATCACACCCCCGAACAACTTCAAAGGAGTTCGAGCATTCCTAGGATTAGCATCATACTATCGTCGCTTTATAAAAAACTTTGCAACCATAGCCAAACCTCTTCATGACCTCACTATAATTGAAGAGCCTTTCATTTGGACAAACCAACGTCTACAAGCCTTCACCACCCTCAAAGATCTACTTGTAGCTGCATCAGTTGTCTCTTTTCCAGATTATATCCGGCTTTATACAGATGTGTCACTGTTCGGAATAGGAGCCGTATTAGCCCAAACCAGAGGCGGAAGAGAACACACATAATTGCAGGTGCTAGCAGGACCCTCAACCCAGCAGAAATTAATATTATTTTTATAGATGTATATTCTAACCACAATTGTTACACTTATGTTAAATAAACCTTGTACATCAAAACTCGATAGTAACTGAATTCATGAAACATTTCATTATTATTATTAATGACGGATTAATCCGCAACATCCCTACTCCGCTACATCCCGTTTTGACTAACTCACGGTGCTTTGTCGTGTAGCTATTTAGCCACTACAGACATATCAATTCATTGATCTGTGTTATGGAAAACACACCTGTGTCCACACATGGAGCTCAAAGGTCATGACGTAGCTTTTTTCTATACATTTGAGCCATCTGAGGAATTCAACGAATATACAAGTGATTATTTGTTGTTAAACGTGGAAAATTACATTAGTAAATATATGTTCTGTCTAAGCAGTGTAGTGGAAATCCTGCAGGTTCACTTTGTTCATTTTAGCTCTGCAAACAACTTTGGTCTTATTGTTCAATGTTGTGGAGGCAGCCGTTTAGGAGGAGGAGTGTGTCAAAGGTTCCAGAGAAGGACAAACAAAATTAAAAACAAAAAATATGAACTCGGCTATGCACAGCCCTCTTCCTCGCAGACACGGGAAAATTACATTATATTCGAATGAATTGGCCCTCATTAAGAAGCCATGGTTTGAACCAAAATATTTACTCCATTACAGTATAGTGAACTTTCGTTTGTTTGTTTTTATTAAGATTTGTTTTTGTTTAGATAACAGTAGAGTTAACATATTGCACAAAGACAAAACAAAACAAAAACACATTAAATAATGAAGCATACCCAAAGTGGTGCCATATAACTGCACACTGTGAACATATACAATGAATAATGTACAGTCTGTCAAAGATCCAGCTGACCCACCCTCGCTCTGGGACTCGCAGTGTTATCTGGCAATACTTGGTGTAGTAAGGAGGCTTTTTTTTTACAGGGATTGTGATTGGTCGATCTGATTTTGTCTATATCAGTGTCAGAAGACAAATTAAACAAGGCAAAGGAAACAATTAGCCTAATGCAAATGTATATATCGCAATATATGATCATGAAATGTCACCAACAGTGTGTAGATATGCTTAAATAATTAAGCACATTATATTGATTGGTTGGCAACGCATATAAAACCAGTTGGCTGCCACAACTTACTCGAGTTTCAAGAATAAATATTCGTGTTCTATTGTTGGCTGCATAATGAAGGAGGTAATAGTCTTCACAATGTGAACATTGCATAATATAATTTGCCGTAATATACGGGACAGACACAGGAGACCCAGTAATGGCTAATGGTATCCCTGCATAGCAGCGAACGGGTGTGTGCAGAGTTAAATTATTTTTCTTTATGAACGAATATTTTAGACACAAAGTGTTACATCGAAGAATCTGTCTGATATGAAGTTATCTTTCACATAATAACACTCAGCTCACGTTGTCATCATTCATTAAGCAGTAGACAAGACGTAGGCATGACTAGAAATACGGTCCTATTTGTTGTTCTACCTATTGTCAATGACGATATTAGTATTTACATGAACAAAACAAAAACCATAGACGGTGCAAGACATACTTTAGTGAGACACACTTGTATAAACTATGAAGAGCCCTAAGTTGGTTAGGGTCCTATGCTATTTTTTATGTTGATTTGGTTAACAATGTTTATCTTCCATCCAATCGCTGGTAATTATTCTTCACACCACGCCATTTGCAATCATATTGAAATGTGATAGTCTGAATACAAATTAGCATAATACTCTCTCTCTCTCTCTCTCTCTCTCTCTCTCTCTCGGAAGAACTGGACATGGTTCTCCAGTCATACCAACACATTTCTACTATATATTTGTAATTATTGGTCCTATTTTCTTCCAAGTTAGCAAATATGTATTATTAATGTTCATATATAGTGGAAGTTAATCAGAAAGAACCAGATTAGTACTGAAGGTGAATAGTTAAAGTCATAGGATTTACCCTGAGACATGTTGGTAGGTCTTACGAGTAAGAAATGTGAAATTTAGCAGTAGAAGTGGTGTTGGTGGAGGGATCTGTATAACGAATCATGCTAATCTCAACTTAGTGTCAGAGAGCAACAAAGGCTAAGATACTCAAAATATACAATGGGGGAGGGAGGGGGGGGGGGAGGAAAGTTGGTAGTTTGACAGGAGCCACACTGGAAAATAGACTTTATATCATCATGAATAGAGATGAATTTGATATCTAAAGTTCAAACACGGTTGCCAGTTGGTCTAATTATACCGGTGATCATGAGGGAAACGTGTGATCAACAAATATGCCTCGATGTAAATCAATTGTTTAATATATAATCAGAAGTGTCATAACTATCATTTGGCTAAATACAGTAAAATATGACATCATCTGCATTATTTCTTTCTGGCTACTGGTAATTTAGAATCATGATGAACCTATGACTGTCTTACCTATACATGCAATTGATTTTACAAAACATCGTGAATCATGATACCTTTAATCAATATTTAACAAACTCATTATCAACTGTGACTCTCAACACATTTTCCCAACACAAAGATTATTTATCTAAATAATATTTCATATCTTGTGTTAATTTAATTGATGTAATAATATTATTTACCGTATGTATAAAACATTTTAAAACTTTTGTTTTTTTGTTTGTTTTTCTATATTCCAACTACTCCCTCTCGGGCATAGGCTGGAAGCCTGTACATTCCACCGCTCAACACGGTGAATCCCGTGAGGTCTTGTTCCAGTCTGGGGAGTGAGACATGTGAAGCATCCATCATGGCTCGAAGCAGCTCCATCTCTGAAGCGGCCGGTTGCTTCGCTCAAGTGCTTCACCGTCTCACCCTCCAGATTCAGACCCTCACTCTCAGAACGCCACCTATTGAGCAGTGAACTCACGTATAATAATCTATAATGTAATATCAATTATATGTATTAATCAACAATACTGCATAATGGTACTGTTGTTAAATATTTGTATATTTACATATACAATGGAATGCAGTTATTATGCAATAGTGTATTTAGTTTCACAAATTGTGACTGTTCAATACCATTGTCATATGTCACCACATCTATTGAGGTATTATATGACCTTATAAGTGTAGGTTAATACACATATTTTTCAGTCGGAATTAACATTGTCTCATATATTTTCGTCAAAGCGATGGTTATATTCAGCAATTGTCATATGAATTCGCCATGCATTAGGTGATGTGCGTAGGTAATGGAAAGCTTAAACGTGAACAAAAATAATAATTGATATTTGGCGAATATACTGTATATTTCAATTAATACTGGAGGAGGCGATTGGGTCTCTCTCTCTCTCTCCACGCTCCTTTATGTCGGTCGTTATGCCTCACATTGTCTCTCCCTGTCTTATAGTAAGGTGTTATTAATAATATTGTAATACTATAGGCAGTTAGTAGAACAACAAATACCCACGTTAGTGTTTTACCTCTCCCACAACCCGCTCCCTTTCCCCTTCTCCCTATAGTACATGATTAGATTAATGTCCTCTATTAGATAAATAGGTATTTACCCACACAGCCCCAGCTGATAAATATATAGATGTACACCCAGAACCCAGCCCATTTTCGAAAACATGTTTTTCTTGAAATTGAAAGGAATAGGTTAGTTATGCAAGTTTATGTAAACAAAAATCACTCACCTAGGTAAAATGGGGGTCGTGTGGGGGAGGGGGTCCCCGCCATTGCTGGTGCCTTCCGTATCTTCAAAACTTCCGGGCAGGCAGGCTGGGTGATTGTGGCTGATGTACGATGCCATTCATTATGGAGTATTGGAGCCGTATATATGTCCCGAGTGTCGCGTGTGCCTTCAAAGTTTGTAAAGTACCATCTAATATCTCATACTGTAGAGTCATTGTAAGTTGAGGTGCAATGTCATAAAGTGTGTAGTATATATGATACATAAGTTATGGGAGATGGCAAGCCTCGTGCGCATCCCGGTTGGCATGGTGATGGCGGCCATGATGGAGGATGCGCGCGATGGTTGTCATGGTAACGGGCAACCCAACACCCCTGCCACAACAATAACACACGAACCTACACGCGCTCAGCTGACTGACACCACCACTTTCCCTCTCAATATGACACTGGTTTTCATTCGTATATTGCCACTGCTTACTATTTTAGTTACTATCATATATTTTACATTGTTTCTTACTATTATTACTTATTTCATTTGTGTCACTGTCACTGAGAACTATTTTGAGGCATTTATTTATTTAGAAACATTATGTACACTTTTATAGCAGTCTATACACCCTTTGATTTAGAAGTTTTCAAGGGTGTGGTAGTCCCTGAAGCCGTCAGGAACACAAAGAGCCACTTGACATTCTCGGCACTAGAACCTGGTCTCGATACGGGCCACAGCACTCTGTGTCGTATTCCGACACACACGACACCACCTATACGAGCGCTCCTTGCTTGCGGATGGAGGTGTTGTGAAAATTGACTAATATGACTTCCCTAGCCACCCCTTTATTGATAGTAATCTTCACACAAGTCTATTAACAGGCTTTGTTTGAATGTATAATTTACTTACGATTCGAGGTCGACTCCTTCACTAAACAAGTAAATCTGAAAGCAAAGGTTGGTATCATTAGCTTTTTATTTGGTTGTACTTTCTCCCTTTAATTTATAGACATTCATAATTTATACTGTGGCAAAGTTTATAATCAGTAAATTAAACCCATGTGGTTAAGATTGACGTTATCAACGCAAGTTATTTAGGAAACTCACTTTTGTTTTTTAGAAGGATTGCCTCGTAACGCCCTCCTCAAAGTTATCCTTCTCCTACCTAACTGGCCAGCTGGTATGTAAACGAATACTTATCGTTGGAAAGCGAACGAGGTGTTTGTTGGGTGTAGCTGCAGTAAAATATCTAGGACAGTGTTGTGTAGTAAGTCTCCACAATCACTTTTTACTTTATAATTTAGTTAACACGTATGAGCGCTTTACTCACCTGGTTAGTTACCCCACAGTATCATATCAAGCATAAGGCAAAACCAAATATAATGGGCAACCCATACCTGCTGGCACGCCAGCCCACCAAAGAACCAGCAACAATGAAGAAATAACTTTAATGCCTGTGGGCAGAAGGATGTGCCATATGCAGTTGAATAAAAAATATCTATGGTGTACGATTGTAACCTATGGGCCATCAATCAGCGTGGGAAAACAATGTCTCTCCCAGGGACTGGTGGAGGCCTCTTTTAAAAATGTATACGCTATCAGCACTAATGACACTATCTGGCAAGGAGTTCCATTAATCAATACACCTAACGCTAAAAAATCTACGCTTGCATTCAGTTGATACATGGGGCTTGACAACCTAAAATCTGTGGCCCCTAGTTGAGGTAACTGGGGAGATAGTGAACAAATCAGAAGGTGCAACAGCTGATTGGTTGTGAAAAATTCTCCAGCACTTTATAAGATCAGCTCTAAGAAGTCTACCTTGTACCGAATACAGGCTGAGACATCGTAGACGTTCGGAGTAGCTAAGTCCAAGTACACCATGAATCTCCCTAGTCCATCGACGCTGCACAGACTCGAGGAGTCTTAAGTCACCCAGGTAACCAGTATTCCAGACTGTGGAAGAAAATTCAAGCAAATGTCTTATATGGGTTTTATAAACAGCTAGCATGAAATCGGTAGATCGATATCGGGTTGAACGGAGAAGGTTGTTGGCCAATCCTGCTGATTTATTGACTATAGTTCTCTTATGGGCATGAAACTTTAACGAGTTGTCCACTAATATTCCCAAGTCCTTCTGGCATTCAGCATTGGTCAAGTCTGAAGTATCAAGATGGTAGCATTGAAGGGAACCCACAGCAGCCCAGTCAACCGAACCACGCTCGAACCTTAGTACTGCACATTTGCTCGAGTTAAAATTCAAACCCCAGGACTCCGCTACCCTGTATATAAGAACAATATCGTTCTGGTAGGAGCTTAAATCTTGTGCAAAATCCAAGATAGAGTCATGACGTATTCTCATATATATCTTGAGATCGTTGGCAAAAAGGATACACTTAGATTTACTGTAAGACGGCAGATGGTTAACCCTTATTTAGCGGCGAGCAACATAAGTCGAGTTAAATAAAGCTGGACTATGTGGCGGCGCTCGACATAACTCGAGTGGCAATTTCAGCACGTAATGTGGCTGAGAGAGAGAGACAAGTGGTGGCAGGAGACTAGCGAGCGTATGACTGCTCCAGACCACCGCGGCGAACCTACTGACACAAATCTCAGCTCCCTCCTCCCTCTCTCACTCGCTACATACTCAATTATGTACTGAAAGTACCGAATTACCTGCTTTTTGCACTCGCGTTGCACGGTTATTGCAAGAAAACTATCCATCATACAAGGATCGTTATGGTGTCATTCGAAAGCTCTGTTTATGCCCTTTCAGGGATAGGTACTTGTTTTACGTTCTGGGTCTTATTTAGGCATGAAAATGATCACGTAAACAGCCCTATTTTGGCTAAAAACACCCCGCTGTGCGGTACACATAAATAAACCGCATAGGCCGCTCGTAAGGTGTTAATAAAGATTAAGAAAAGAATTGGGCCTAATACGGAGCCTTGTGGGACACCGCTTCGCACTAGCCTGGGAGAACTGCTAGCACTTGATACAGACACTTTCATGGTTCGGCCAACTAGGAAGTCGGAGATCCAACTAAGCAGTGGGTCACCTACTCCCAGTAGTCTCAGTTTGTTAATGAGCATAGTATGACTAACAACATCGAAGGCCTTAGCAAAATCGAATAGCACCACATCTACAACAAAACCGGAGTCCAGCCACATAGATACATCATTGTATACTAACATGAGTTGGTCATCGACTGTTCTACTCTGTAAGAATTCGTACTGGTCATCTGAAACAATGTGGTTACTAACAAAATGTTCATACAAGGCCGTGGCTATGATTCTTTCCAGGGTCTTACAACAGTCTGAGGTGAGACTGATTGGCCTATAGTTTAGGGGTACATGGCAGGAACCTTTTTTGAATAGTGGCATAATCTCAGATAGTTTCCAATCAACCGGAAGTTTGCCCTGAGCTAGTGACTGCTGAAAGATCATGTGGAGGGGAATAGCTAAACCAGGGCAGGACTTGAGGAGACATGGATGGAGTCCATGCTCTTGTTAACATCCAAAGAAGACAATCTCTTTCTCACATCATCAAGAGTGACCAGTACATTATTGATGGTTGCGTCCGACTGCTGGTGCGGAAAAGGAGCATTTAATTTGTGTATAGTATACACTGAAAACAAATGTCAGCCAATAGTTCTGCCATTTCGCCACAATCAACGGTCAGAGCACAATTATCCAAACGGAGAGGGCCAACGGATGGTGCACCAACTTTTGTATTTCTTATGTATTGATGTAGGCACTTGGGAGAGCTCTTAATTTTGTCAATCAGTGATTTTTCAAAGTCAATCTGCGAGTGGACAAAATAGTTGCGATACATATAGCTAATATTATTGTATTGCTCTAAAGCATTGAGGGGGGAGTGTCTACCGTAAGTATGTCTGCTCTGTTTGTAGGTTAGCCAAGCATTTTTGATTCTTGAGAGAGTTGGGAGGAAAATGCGAATTTCGAGGGGATCTGTTTGCTGCAATCGGTACATATTGGTCAATCAGAGGAAACAAAATAGACTTAAGCCTAGAGAACATTACATGAACGGGAACATCACAAAGTTCAAATTCCCACTCAATATCTAAAAGTTGCTTGTCTATCCTTCTATATTTACCTCTGTGCCAGGAGTATTTGATCTGATGCTTAGAGTACACCTCAACCCTAGACTAAAAAAAATATTGCAATATTATAGGACAATGGCCACAGTTGGGAATATTGCCCAACACCTCCACATATCCCACCCTACCATCAACAGAAGTCAGAATTAAGTCGAGGATATTACCAGAATGAACTAAAGTTGGAGTTGTCACCCATTGGTGAAGGCCCAAAGACGTAAAACAATCTAAATATAACTGGTGGAGGGGAGGGTAATTCACGGTTATATATTCAGCACGGTTCCAGCTATCGCAGGCAGATTAAAATCACCCATGATCAATACTTCCTTAGCCGGACAAAAAATTAGAAGAAAGTCTACTAATTCCGAGTTCTCCAATTGGCTATAAGAAGGTGGGCGATACGCAATAAAAACATACAAGTTAAAATCAATCAGATGTACTACACACTCATTGTTACAGTTAACGGAAAATATTTATTTTAATGCCACGAATTTCCGAGTGTTTTTTATATAATTATGTTATTTATCATTTGCATCAATATATAGTGTTTGTAATTAATTAGAAATCTTGGGAAAACCTATTTCCCCATTATCGATCGATGTAAAGACAATAATGGGGAGGGCTATGATTTGAAGACATTAGCCTAACCTAACAACCTTACCTAACCTATCCTAGTATTATGGGTGGGGGCTCCTGCCCCCACACCCCCGCTGGTTGGGTACTAATCCCTTAGTAAAAAAAAATATATTGGCTGTCGATAATACGAAGGCGAAAGCAGAGTCGATGAAGTCTATGGTGTTTGCTCTGCAATCTTCAGCTTTGATTGTAGAAGTCAGAAAAACAGGAAAGTGCCGTATTGACAACCTTGTTACGAAAGTTAAATTCTAGTAGCATAGCCTACTTTATATTAGGTTTTTCCGAGTGTTAAAACACATTTTCATATGATCCTTAGAGCTGTCGATAACTGGAAGTACCGTATTGACAACCTTGTTACGAAAAAGACATTTTAATACCATACATTTTTATTAGGTTTCCTATATATCTATCTATCTATTGCCTGACGCCATGATCCCCGAAGGAGTTGGCCACGAACGAACCGCCCCCATGCACCTCTGTCCTCCCAACCATTCATATACTTCCTCACTCCATCCTTCCATCTCTCCTTCGGTCTACCTCTCCCTCTCTGTCCTTCCACCTCGCTCTCGTACACCCTCTTAGTATTAGGTTTTGCCGAGGGTTATAACAAATTTTCATATGAACTTTAGAACATATAGATTCCATATTTATCTTCATATATATCAAAATAAATTGTGGTATTAAAATAAAGTTATACTCAGTTAACTTCTACAAAAACAAAATTTATCCCTTTCTTCACACATACACAAACTCCATGTTTACGAGTATCTCCCTGACTATCTGTTGGGGATGTGCTGTAATTTACAATAGAAACAAAAGAATCTGAAACATCAGGCAGGAGCCATGTTTCTGCTACCCCAAATACATCCAATTTATGTTCAAACAATAAATCTAAAAATACATTAACCTTGCTAAAAACACTATTAACATTACAAAATCCAACCCTTAAACCAAAGAATGCGATGGTAGTATTGGAAGACTGCTGGTTTACTCGTTTAAATTATCCACTACAGGGGCAGGCACAGGAGCACTGACTGCCGCAGCATCTACAGAGATAGCAGAATCTTGAGTAAGGTTCGGAGAGCCAGCTCCGTTGGAGGGATGTCCTCTGGCACCAGTACTGGCTGTTCTGCCTAGCCCCTGTGACTGCAAGGCACGCCTAGTTCTGAGCTCACCCCTTTGTTGATAAGTAAGATCACGGTTAACAAATACATCACAAAAGGAACTATCCTGGAAATTCTTAGCATTGTCTAGCAGTAGTTTCCTGGCCTCATCATCCTCAATATTTTAATCACTACAGCTGTTAATATTATCCACTATTATAAGCGTGTGATCCCTACGATCCCGTGGTAAGAACTGACGTTTTCCTTTGTGCAGGCTAACATCTAGATTTTAATGGTTTACTATTTCACGAACCAGTAATATTGTATATGAAGTTTCGGTCTGATTCGTGATATTATTTTTGGTCAGTTATGGCATGAATTTTATGTGAATACCGTTTCCCTAATTTTGTAACTTTTCTTAACACTCCAAGAGCGGGTGGTGGTGTTTATTACGCCTAGCTGCCGGGCGGGCAGATTCCGCAAATATTTGCTCACTTTCGCTCGCCGTAGCTCAGATGCGAACGAAACGGTGGTTTTTGGAACGAGCAACTCTTTGTTTCCCTATAGAAGTCTAGCCCGAATGTTGGAGGAAGAGGGGAGGTGATGAAGAGGAGGTACTTTCAAGGCCAGATTCCCGAACGCGTTCGGATATATGCACCACGCTCTGACTTAGGCCTCACCCGCATCGACTTTGATTGTATATTTGTGTGTTAGATCTTTATATTTATCTTTATTCTCTTAATTTTATTTTTATTTCTCTCTCTCTCTCTCTCATGCCCGCTCTCACCCCTCCTGTCTCTCTCTCTCTCTCTCTCTCTCACCCCTCCTGTCTCTCTCTCTCTCTCTCTCTCTCTCCCTTGTGTAATACTAGGCTGTTTGCATTGTTGCCAAATTCGTTGTTCTTGTATTGTTGCCAAATGCGTTGTCCTTGTCTCTCTCTCTTTCTCTCTCGCTCGCTCGCTCTCGCTCTCTCTCTCTCTCTCTCATGCCCGCGGGCTCTACCACCAACCAGCTCTGTTTATTACTGTATTTCTCTTTCTTTCTCTTTCTCTCTCTCTCTCTCTCTCTCACTCTCTCTCTCTCATATCTTCATCTCCTGTCCTCTCTCTCTCTCTCTCTTTCTCTTTCAAATAGAGATCATGTTTTAGCAAAGTGTGATTCTGCAGAAAGCAGACACAAGGCAGATCCGTCTCACATCCAACCCCTCAGCACTTGTGTTTTACAGTGTCGGTTTGCTACTCCAATCACAAACCTGCATCACCTTATTGCAGGAAATATTTTTGTTTGTTAGGTGATATATATTATTTCAACACGTTTCCAAATCACCCAAGGGGTAGTGTTATTGCCTTTTTTGTTTTGTGTTGTCGTGTTCCCAGGAGGTGTAATCCACAGTATGAATGTATGTATGAATGAATGACATGGATGTATGAGGTGGACCAAGCACCAGATGAATGGATGAGATTCGAAACTTATGGATGTAATGGGTGATGTTGCTGATGATGATGAATGCACTTGTGTTTGGGTAGTGTGCTTATTCCACCATATGAATGATTGAATGACAAGAATTCATGAGGTACTTTGAAATAGATGAATGAATGATTGAATGAAGTTATGAATGATTGGCAAGAAGGGAGGAGGTCTAGAATCGTTCCAGTGTGTGGTAGTCGGTGTAGCGAGGAACAGCGCAGAGTCCCACATTACACTGCCTACACATGAACGAGACTTCCTTCCTGTGTCGGGGCCTCCTTGTCGTGTGACTGCAGACGTGGCACTGCTTCAGTCCGTGCGTCCAGCCAGCTATGATTTGTCTTTCTGTGTGGGGGACATGCACAAGCCTGTGGGTCGCGAGGTAGTCCCGGCACTCAAGATGGCTAGGCATATTCACCATCGCCCTCGCAGGTGATACCGCATGTGTGGTTCCGTGCTTACTGAGGATGGCAGCGATGACTTCCTTGACGAACTGCCTTAGAGAGGTCCTCTTTCCTGTCCGCGTCATCCACAGGTTGTATGCGTTCAGGATAGTGACATCAAGAAGATGGAGTACGACCTTCTTGTACCATTTACAGGTCTTTCTAAGGCAGTCAACAGCAGTGATTTGCATATCACACTTGTCCACCAACCGCATGTTCACATTATACTCCAGAACAGCGTCAGGTTTGGAGACAACAACTTGAACCCTGTTGCCTGTGACAGGGTCCTGCTGGTATCTCCTCTTCCCGCTATCTCGCAATGCAGACTTGTGGTAGGTGGAGAGGACATTGACTGGCTTTGTGTCGTGCCAACAAATAGCCAGTATGTTCTCACTGCTGCTCTTCTTCCGGATGATGTCTCCTTTCCATGTCTTTTCAAACCGGGGCCAGTGTTTCCTGTTTGCCCTAACAGTTCCACAGCTTTCCGTTCTCCTTGCAAGGAGATACCTGGCAAGGAGAGGAGAGGTGTAGAAGTAGTCCGTGAACAGGATACGGTTGGCATCCATATACGGCTCCATCACTGTCTTCACAACCAACCCTGAAAGACCCAGAGGGTCGTTCGGAATGTCCGCATCAGTAGCGGTGTATATGATAAGGTCCAGCACGTATCCTGTCTCGCAGTCACATAGGACAAAGAATTTGACCCCGAAGCAGTGACGCTTCGACGGAATGTACTGCCGGAAAGAGAGACGTCCCCGGAAGAGGATCAAGGACTCATCGATCACGACATTCTGGAAAGGTTGGAAAAACCGGCGAAACCTGTCCAGGAGGCTGGTCAGGAATGGCCGTATTTTCCAGATCTTGTCAGCTCCGTGTGCCGCAGTATTATCCACAAAATGCAAGCACTTCAGAATGTGCCTATACCGGTCCCTTGGAAGGTAATTATTGAACCATGGCATTGATAGGATGTCATGCATGATCCAATAATCATACATGTTGTGCTTCTTGATGTGGGACATGAGCATGGTGAGGGCAAAAAACATGAGGAGATCCGCGATGTCAATGGCTGTCCATCTCTGTATGTGGGGCGAGTTCATATCTTTGGCGTGCTGCTGTCCATAACGGTTTGTCTCTGTGACAATGTCCCCGAGCAATTGGTCGTCGAAGAATGCCCGTAAGTAATCATACGGAGAATCATTTTCCGAGCAGGGAAAGGCAGGCTGGATGCCATTAGTTGTCCTGTCAAACAGGGGTGGAACACCAGGCATATCCCGAGGCTGGCAGTCCTCCCACTGAAAGACAGGCTGCTCATCATCTTGCCTCCTGCCCCTCCCGGCCCCTCTCGCACTTGCTTGGCCGCGGGGCTGGGGCCCACCTCCTCGTGCCTTTCCCCGTGCACCTCACTGTGGCCGTCCCCTCCCACCTCCTCTTGGTAACGGCTGTGCCTGCACCTGCTATGCCTGCCCGCCATCCGAGTCGCTTCCCGCCGCCGGGGATATCCTGGTTTCAGGCGAATCGGGAGAGCTTGGGACGTCAACGCTTTCGACCAACTCCAGCCGACGCCTGGTCCTCCTTGTCCGCGGCATCTCGGGTGGCGTTGACAACGTTGGCGGAGGAGCACCTGCAGCTGGTGTAGAGGTCGATGGACCAGGTTGTGCATGGGCAGGGGTAGTCGGTAGCTGGTCTACCCCAAAGATGTTCGCGAGCGGCATCACTGGAGGATCTGACACGGCTTGCTGCCTGGATGGGCCTGGCTGTGGGGACAATGACCTGGTGCGTTTGACCGGTCTGGTGTTGCCTATGAAAATTTTGGGAATGGTATTTCGTGTGAGGTTTATTTGTAATGATTGTAGAGTGAGTATTCAGAAATAGTATGTCACCATGGGCAGCAGCCACTCTTCACCAGACTGTGTAGAAGGCAATGTGTGTATGGCAATGAAGATAAGAGGACAATAATAAAAAATAAATTGCTAATTGCAACACCACACACGTACACAGGCTTTCAGAGGTAATGCCATAAATATGCTTGCAAAATTACTAAAGTCAGTCTTTCTCTCTCTGGATAAAGAACCAAAAGAGAGCTTCAGGATAAAATTAGATAAGACATATGGACGAGAAGGGTTGGATGTGAGAGGGATCTGCCTTGTGTGGGCCAATCGGCTTTCTGCAGACTTTGCTAAGACATGATCTCTATTTGAAAGAGAGAGAGAGAGAGAGAGAGAGAGAGAAAAAAATACAGAAATACAGTAAATACAGAAATACGTGATGAACAGAGCTGGTTGGTGGTAGTGCCCGCGGGCATGAGATAAGAAAGGAATGTTTAGGGGAGTGCCCCGGGCATGACATGAGAGAGAGAGAGAGAGAGAGAGGATAATAGGTTTTTCACAATACATAGATGGAGGTCTTTTAAAAAAATAAAAAATTATCTTCACCCATGCGTAATACTCTCTCTCTCTCCCTCTCTCTTCCGCGTGCTAAGATCCCCCCACCCCCTTCGACGCACAGGCTTGCCTCCCCCCCCCACCCTTCTGCCTTTCTTCCCCCCTAATTGTAGGTCAACCACCCCTCTCGTTCGAGAAAGTTAGGTACCCCCACCAAAGGTGATTTAGTTAGAGACAAAGGATGTGTTGTAAAATAAATCCAATTTCATAAATAAATTATAAAATCATAACCCATCACGACACACACTTGTTGCGTATATCTGAGGGTAGTAGATAATTAGGCTTGGGTGTGAAATGGATCTGCCTTGTGTGGGACAATCGGCTTTCTGCAAACTCCTACCATATAACTAAGACATGATATATTTGAAAGAGAAAGAGAGAGAGAGAGAGAGAGAGAGAGAGAGAGAGAGAGAGAGAGAGAGAGAGAGAGAGAGAGAGAGAAAAGATAAATACAGTAATGGAATAAACGTGATGAACAGAGCTGGTTGGTGGTAGTGCCCGCGGGCATGAGATAAGAAAGGAAGGTTTAGGGGAGTGCCCCGGGCATGAGAGAGAGAGAGGGGATAATAGGTTTTTCACAATACATAGACGGAGGTCTTTTGGAAAGAAAACAAAATTACTTCACCCTATGCGTAATACTCTCTCTCTCCCTCCTCTCTGTCTCCCCCTCCTCCCTCCTCCTCCTCTCTCTCTCTCTCTCTCTCTTTCTCTCTCTCTCTCTCGCTAAGATCTCCCCCACCCCTTTGATGCACAGGCTTGCCTCCCCCCCCCCCCCCTTCTGCATTTCTTCCCCCCTAATTTTAGGTCAACCACCCCTCTCGTTCGAGAACCACCCACCCCCTTTCACACCCAACCATAAATACCCACTACCCTCAAATATACGCAGCAAGTGTGTCGTGATAATATTACAATTCCACAAATAGGCTACATGATCATAATTATTTTTAGCCTCGAAAATGATGATATAAAGGCAAAATTTGCTTCAAAGCATTTATAAAAACAATAATGCTTGTAGCATGCACTTCCACTTACGTACCATGTGGAGGCTACAATATCACAAATACATTATCATAATTATAATAAATTAGTCTCCAAAATTGGCAACAGACTACTTGAAAGGATTTAGGCTATACAAGCAATATTGCTTGTGGCTCGCATTTACCCACTACCCTCAAATATTCGCAGCAAGTGTGTCGTGACAATTACAATTTCACAACTACATGATCATAATTATTTTTACCCTCGAAAATGATGATATAAAGGCAAAATTTGCTTCAAAACATTTCTAAAAGCAATAATGCTTGTAGTCAAACTCACAAGCAATTATAAATGTATATTGTACTCACCAATATGAACTGTAGTAAGTACTTCACTATCGACCAATCTAATTACACACGGGGAAACGGGTGCAAAATTATTAGTAAATCTTTTAACTCACACGAAGCTAAAAATGTCTTCTTCAATCGAGTTGTCAACTTATGGAATGGGCTTCCCCGAGAAGTTATAGACTGCAGCACCGTTGATTCATTTAAACTTCGCCTAGACAAATATCTCGCATCAAACCCGCGACTGACTGCGTTTGTAAATGAATAACTTTATTTTATCCTCCCCTCAGTTACTAACCCATCTGTCCCCTACTAACTTCCTAATCCTGCCACGGACATTAGTTCCCTTTCCAATGTTCCCTTACCCACTCTAAACCACTGTTTGGACACTTGATCCTCAGTGTTTTGGAGGACAAGCAGCCTAGAAGGGTCACTAGAACTGTTGTTGCTTGATTTCCTTTGTACTCCTTTGTACTTCTTTGTACTCCTTTGTACCAACACCCACACCAGTAGCTTCACCTAACTCCTTGTCAGCATCTTCATACATTTCTTCATCAACTTCTTGATCGCCCTCTTCCTCCTCACCGTTACCATGGGGCCGCAAATTATGTCTGGGATGAACATTTACGTTCGGCATCCCTTCCTCATCCTGCTCACTTTCACCACTATCACCAAGACCGTCCATGGTATCATCCAACACCTGAGAGAATGCTCAAGAGTTCATAATCACTGCTAAATCCTGGGCGGTGAGCGGGGCCTCACGACTAGGCTGGTGTGACCCAGTAGGGCGGGCGGCCGTGGAATCGGACACTGGCAAATTTGGTCTATCCATCACAGCTGCGAGAGCGGTACTGACTCACGTTCCCGAGGTGAAGAGGAGTGGGAGGGAGCTTGTAGTACACCGCCTGACCACCAGATTTAGTTTCCCACATAAATTATGGCGGGAATTAGCCATTCGACTTAATTCGGGATCTGCGGGATAGGCCACTTTTCTCTCACTCGACTTAAGTCGGGACCCGCGAATTAAGGGTTAATATTTCGTTTGAGTATCTTTTCAGATGGTTCGAACTATAAATTATGTTATAAATATATATGTAACTACGTTCGAGTATCTTCTTAGATGGCTCGAACTATGTACAATATTATAAATTGATAACATGTAGTTGTATTATAATTATTTGAGAATATTCACACCAATGTTAACCCTCTCACTACCATATGACGCAGAGGTTGACAGATTAGCAATACTAAATAGAGTTCTCTCACTCTTATAATTACCTCTCCAAAATTAGTGTTCTGCCCACAGCTAACTCAAAGCCAACTGCAGAGGTTGAAGTAACTAAACTAAAGGTTTCTAAATACCCCTGATGGTAACAAAGGCTTTAAAGCATCCCTAATAGGCTCAAAATTGCGCCAAGAACGTGAGAGGGTTAATTATTGTAGTTATATTTTGGTGATGGGCTGATCTATCAGAGTGAGAGTTGAACGATCTCTGCCATACCCATAGGTTACTCTGAGTGTTCCTTTCACTTATATATTTTCTAGATCTCGAGTGACGGCGTCTCTTCCGTGGATTGACCTCCCTACTGCCAAACTAGAGGTTGGGAGATTGATTGCCAAAGCATCACATTTTCCTTTGCCCTTCAACTTTCCCTTCATAATTGCCGAGGGTCACAGGTCCATGGGTGGGGCTTTGGTTTCGCGGGCGTTTCTGCACTCTCCTCAGTTCCCCGCCTTGGAGTGGCTTCGGTCACCCGGGCTTTATTAAGGTCGTTGACACTGACACGAAAGCCCCTCCAGGCGAGTTCCCAACTCGAAATTTCAGCCTGATACGGCGAATCGGCAACATAATCGTGGATATCGGGAATTAGCCGTGGGTGACTCTCATGGTCCAAGCGACGTATCGGGGATTGATACGAGATTTTGAGCTGTTCAAAAGTTTGTGGGAATCCCCCGGCAATTGTAAAAAATCGTCTGAGTCTGTTCTCTATCACGAACTCGCCGTATCACAATCGTGTGGTCCGTATCAAAGACGTATGGTCCGTATGAAAGCCGTATGGCCCGTATGAACGTCGTCTGGTGCGTAAGCCTGCCGTGTGGATCGTATCTCTTCCTTGCGGAAAATTGGCAACGGTCGAGTTGGCAACCGGGCGTCTAGCCTCTATCCGGTTCCATGTCTCACGGTGTCGATACGATTCTTCTGAGTTGTATCGCAGTCTTTTGGGCCGTATCTTTTCCGTGGACTATTCGTGCACCCTTCACACGACTTGTCCTATCTTCTTCGTAGCATTCGTTTCTCCACCGTATCGGCATCGCTAGAGTCTTATCAAGTCGTGTGGAAGAGATACGGTAGAGATACGGTAAAGATACGACTCTAACGATGCCAACCATTTTCGCCGTGATCTCTAGTAAATTCGGCAAGACACAGGATTTGTATGTGTCGTGGGTGTTCGTGCCAGTCTTGAAGGGGCTGTCGTGTCAGTGTGCAACGACCTTTAGTGGTAAGCCGGGAGGGTTTTGTGGGGGCGCTCGTTTATGGCCTTGGCCTTACTCGAGACCTTGGGGTTATTCGGCCAAGCAGCCTGGGGAACGGCAACAACAACAAAACTGTAGTTATTTAAAGTATGGCTAATATGCAAACATGATAGTCTGTGGGAAATATTTCTCATATCCTGGGGGGAGCCAAAAACAATGTAATCTTACTAAATTATAATTAACTTAATCCTAATAAAAGTACAATGTAACTTAATCCTAATACCATAACCAAATTCATTATAAGAAGTGGTAGCATTTCCCTATTTACATCCTAATCCTCCACTTCGTATTATCATATTACTATCTATCTATCTATTGCCTGACGCCGTGATCCCCGAAACCGCCCCCATGCACCTCTGTCCCCGGTCAGTCGACGCCCCTCCCCCCAACCAGCACCGCCTTCGTTCATGTAGTTCCTCACTCCATCCTTCCACCTCATATTCGGTCTACCTCTCCCCCTCTGTCCCTCCACCTCGCTCTCGTACACCCTCTTAGTCATTCTCTCGCTTTCCATACGTTCCATATGGCCGAACCATCTCAAGTTGTTCCTTTTCACACTTTCCAGCACATCTACCTCCACACCACACCTCCTTCTTACTTCCTCATTAGTCTGTCTATCCCTCCATGTAACTCCGCACGCACTCCTTACGTAATTCATTTCTACTGCTCTCACTCTTGGTCTGAGTCTCTCAACCAACGTCCATGCTTCGCTTCCGTAAGTCAGTGTCGGGATTACCACACTGTCATGCAAGGACTTCTTCACTTCCATACTGACCACCCTATTTCTTGTTACTGCTTTTAGCGTTCCTACAACCCTCTTCCCCTGTTGTACCCTCTCCCGCACCTCTTCATCCATAGTCCCATCTTTACTCAACACACTGCCCAGATACTTAAAAGAGTTGACGATCTCCATAGCCTGACCGTTCAGCTTCACCTCACACATATTACTATACAATCTAATTTAATTGATCCTTTATCTTAGAAAGCGCTTGGATTGCTGCTTGGCGTTTGTGTCTTGTGTTTTCTTCTGCTAGCTCCTGTTGCTTCTGCTCCGGGGATGATCCACTAGATAATTCTAAGGGAATTAATTTATCAACTGTCCTCAAAGATATGTGACCTTTGGATAGCACTTTAACCATTCTTACAGTAGGCCTACCATATTTATCTGGATGCAAAGACAGTATGTTCCTAGGGGCCAGGTTGATCTTGGAGTCTCGCAATCTATTAACACCACGTGTCCTTCCTTCAAATGCATTTCAGGAGCAGGTTTCTTTCCATAATGATGTTCTCTTAGTGATGTTAAGTAATCTTCTTGCCATACTCTCTGCCACTGCTTGAGCAATTTGTTGAGATGATTAAAAAGTGCAGTAATTTTCTCTGCAGTTTGCCTACCTACGTTCTTCACGAAATATGGGTCCTTCAAGGTTTCCTTATCAATAACAGGTGGTAAAACTTGGATAGGAGATTCTTTTAAAATATGATTAGGCGTCAAAGCTTGAATTTCATCAATATCCTGGTGAACATAAGTGAGCAGTCTATTATTCACTCTAGTTTCTATTTCCATTAGAACAGTCCTCAGTTCATCCATGTTAACTCTTTTGTTTGTGCAACACTTTTCGTAAACATCTTTTGACGAGACCCACCATTCTTTCATAAAAACCTCCCTGCCATGTAGCATTAGGTGGAATAAACCTCCATTCACAATGGCGACCTTCAAAGAACTTTTGTATTTCAAGCATTTGGAAACAGTTCTAAGGAGTGGTTCTGTTGCTCTAAAGTTGTATTAATTGTTTGATATGATTAGGCGAGGACATGATCGTCTGCCAGCAAATCTTTGGAATGCTCTTAACCTCTGAAGTGCGCATGGGGGTAATTGGAAACGTCCCCCTGTGCTGACGTATTTGAGGTGTTTCCGTCACTAAAATATTCATTGTGCCATTAATAGCATTAATACTTATCCATATGCGCCTATTATGGGTTGATTATAAAGGTATTAACCTGAAACAACAATAAAACGAGTGAAAACAGCGTTTGGATGGTCAAAATCGGAGATATAGCCCGCGAGTTGTATAATGTATGGGTGAGGCAATCTGCTTTCCCGCCAATTTCCCCCAAGGCCACTGAGACACAGTCGATCGATACTCTCTCTCTCTCTCTTGCACTCGCTTGCTATCAGTGATGACCACACCCTCCAATCGGATTTCTAATGTTAGCACGAAAATATACCTCAGAATAAGGGAATAACAGGGAAAATAGGTGATAACTGAAGGAGAGGAGGAAAGTGGGGAAGGAGGGGAGGTAGAGGACTGAGATTTTGCATGGCCCAGGGGCCAAAAAAAAAAAAATAAAAAAAAAAAAAAAAAATATACGATGTCAAAAGTTGATTTTTGTTTTCTCTGACTCTTAAGAGTCTCCCCGCAGTGCGCCGGGGGAACTCTTAAGAGTCTCCCCGCAGCTCCCGGGTTAAGAAGGTAATTGCAGTCATATCTGTTACGAGCTCCAAGTGTACAGCTCTTGTAATGGCGCAGGTGAACAGACAAATATAAACTCTAGTTGTAGACTGCTCCTCTCCATTTGGCTCTTGTAACTGAATTGATCCAGTAAAGTCAACACCTACAACTTGAAACGGATCTGCCTGCTGTACCCGTTCCTTTGCAAGAGGTGGTGATGCTGGAAATATTATCTTTTTACCATCATATCTTTACAAACTACACACCTTCTGAGGCACTTATGTATGGCTTGACGAGCTTTTGGTATTCAAAATAGTTTTCTTAATTTTAACAAAGTTTCAGTTATGCCTCCATGCAATGTGGTTTGATGCGAGTTGTTTATCACTAGTTCTGTAAACCAATGATTCTTGGGCAGTAGCATTGGCTGTTTAGCACTGTATTGCAAAGAGGAATGATGGATTCTGCCTTTACATCTAATGAGGTCCGTCCCATCTAGGAATAAACCTAGGCGGTTGATCAAGAAGGTATGCAATCCAAGTATCTTTTTAGATGTCTTAGATTGCTATTCAGGTTCACCTCTTGATATAATTTGCTTTTCTTCTTTATATACCTCCCTTTGTAAATTCTTTACCCAATAGGTCATGGGACAAATAATCTTCAATCGGAGTTTCCACCCCTTTTTCATGAACACATTATTTACAAATTCCATTACCAATGTTGTGACTCTCAGTTAATTCCTTAGTGTCGAGAATCTATTGAGATTAATCAATGGAGTTGGCTCGTTCTTAAGAGGAGTTGTAGCTTCTGGGACAAGGATGTTCAATATGATGTATGGCTTTTGGTTTGGCCAAAGTTCAGGATCTGTCAACCAGTCTGGACCATTATACCAAAGGGAGCAGATCTGCAGCTTATTCTTAGTATCCACATGCATGAACACATAACCATTTTGTAAATTCTTAATTTCAGCGACACAATTTTTCACATATTGTATTTTAGAGTTGTCATTCTTTACCCATTGCAAACAAACTTCATTATCTGACCACATGTAAGTTTTAGTGTTCTTCAGATTTACTAATGTGCTATTAAGTGATCCCAGCCTCGTCCCGACAAGCAACGCTGTAAGTTCGAGTTGTGGGATAATTCTAGACTTCAGCGGAGCCACTCTTGCTTTACTAGTTAGAAGTAAGGAATTTGAGTCATCCACCATATATGCAACTGCACCATATGCCTTTGAAGAAGCATCACAGAATATATGTAGAGTGTAAAGAGTCGTCTCACATGCTGTAGCTCTAGGTACCTCTAAGTCTGATAAGAGGAGAAGTTCAGATTCCAGTTATTTCCATTCATCAACATATAAGTCAGGAAGAGGATCATCCCATTCACTTTTAAGCTTTCAAGCTTCCTGAACTAACAACCTTCCTTTTATCGTGATGGGTGACACTATACCAAGTGGGTCAAATACTTTACTTACTTTGGCCAGTAGCTTTTGCTTTGTCATGGAGTTTGATTTGTCAATGCTATACTCTACTGGTTTCAGCTTCAGTGAATCATGTTGTGTATTCCATAACATTCCAAGAACTGAGGTCGTATCTGGAGTTGTATATCCGGGAAAGTCACTTTCAATTCTAGCATTCAACTTTGGATTATTTGTAGCCCATTGTCTTAGTGGCATATTAGCTTGCTGAAGTTCTTTGTTAGCTTCTTCATATATATAGTTTAACTGGTCTTCAGTTATCACAGTCCCTTGGAAATTATTTACATAGAAATTATCTACATAGAAATTAGAAGCTAGCATTTCCTTGATGGGGCTCTCTGACGTTCTCAGATGAAAATCTATTGTAGCTTGAAGTAAGAATGGAGAACTGGTGGCGCCAAAAAGGACTTATTTAAATCTGAAAGTTTTCACCGGACTAGTAGAATCTTAGATATCAGATGGCCATAAAAATCTTGTGTACTCACGATCTTCTTCCTGTAGTCCAATTCTCAAGAAAGCTTTGGAAATATCCGCTGTATATGCATATTGGTTGGTTCTAAACTTAAGTACATCATATAATTTGCTAGTCAATGGAGACCCTTTCATCAAAGAATCATTTAGAGAAGGTCTTCTCGGATTTCCATGTGAACTACAATTGAAAACAATTTGTAATGGTGTTGTGGCAGACTCCTTAAGAAACGCATGGTGTGGTAAGTAATGACTCCGATCACTTGGTGAGGCATCAGGCACTTCTTCAATGAAATCTGACTTGAGCTGGTCATCCAGAATCTGTTGATAGACTTGAATCTGATTCTTCCTCTTCAGATCTTTAACTAAGGAGTGCATTTGTCCAAGGGCTCTTGAAAATTGTGTAGGTAGATTTGCTTTATTCAGCTTCCATGGTAAATTTACCCAATACTGACCTTCCTCACACTTCAAGGAGTCCAGGTATGCTTGATAAGACACACGATCATCAAGTATTGGTTCGGTGACATCAATTCCCAAAGTGTCTAAGTCCCATAGCTTTTGAACCTCAGACTCTTCTTCTAGGTTTATCTCCACTTCAATAAGTTGATTCATATGCTCCATAATTCTTATTACTAGGACAGACTCTGGTATAATATGTTGTGAAGCAAACTTATTATCACTCAATGTATAATATCTTTCAGGAATATTTCCAGTTAGTATATAGCCAGCAGGGGATTTGAGCAAGTTCATTCCATCAAGAAAAATTGTGTGACGCGATATCAAATCTTAGAAGTGATCTGCCCCAATCATTATACCTACAGGTCCTACTTGAGCTGGCTGATAATCCGGTCTTGGCTCGTATCTCCTGGCTTTAATACACTGACTGCGCCCTGTATAGTTGTCATGTAAAGCTACAACAACCTTGATAATCCTTTCTTGCACAAGGATGTAGAATAAAAGTCCAGAGATAAGAGATAATTATGTGGTATCGTGTCTGCTAATTTCACCCCGTTTCTGTTCAAGTACTCCATTGCTCTTGTTAGTCCGACATTCACAATGGTCTGTGGAAGCTCATCAACTACTACTGCTGAAATCCTTTTCCTTCGGTTACCCATCCTTATTGTCGGTTGACTATATCATAATTCTGTGTAACAGAAGAACCCAAAACTCCATTGAGAGTCATCTTCACAGAGGCGTTTAAAGGTAAATTTGTTTGGTTTACAAGGTCCCGAGTAATGAAGAATTTCTGTGAACCATTATCAAAAAAGAGTCTTACATAATTTTCATTCCCTGTATATTCTAGCTTTGCCTAACCCGTTGACAGAGCAACTCCAGATAATCTAGATGTGGTTGAACCTACAGTAGATTTTATGTGAGCCACGTTTAACGTAAAAGAGTTACTCTGATTTGTTTGAGTAGTATTATCAGTAGATGAGTAGTTGTATTTTGACTTGTTTGCTGGTTTGATTTATCAAAGGATTTGCATAAACTAGTATGATGCACACCCTTCGGGAACCTTCTGCAGATTTGTAACTTGACGTTACAAGATATGACAGGGTGAGATCCCATGCATCTTGTGCAAAGCTTAAGCCCCTTTAACCGCTAGATCCTTTCACTCCCGGTGGCATACTTCAGGCACTGAGAATTCCTCTGTGCCTCTCCACAAAATCTACATGTAAGCTCTGTATTTGTCTTGGAATTAGTTTTTTATTCTGTGTTGTAGTAGGTACCAATATTCTTTTCCGAAGACCTTTCACTTCCTTTGCTCTGTATATCCTGTTTTATACTTCTACTTGTCTTAGCTAGAGTTTCGGTCTCCATGTGGGATATTTAAAAATCTCTTAAGCCTTCATTTATCTGAGCTAGGTCAAAGTAGTTACTCTCGTATTTTAGATACAATTGCCTGAGTATTGTACTTGGAAGTTTATGTTGGAATAAGGAGGCTATTTTCCATTCACAACAGGTATAATCATGTTTATTACTAAGGCTCCTTGTCAGGTTTAACATAGCTATTCGAAAAGTTTCCAGTTCTACTTTGTCATGTTTTGGAGAGCTCAGACTGATGATCTTGTGTAGCAGGCAGTGTTTAATTCTCTCCTCATCTCCATATGTGTCCTTCAGAGTATTAACCCTTATTTAGCGGCGAGCAACATAAGTCGAGTTAAATAAAGCTGGACTATGTGGCGGCGCTCGACATAACTCGAGTGGCAATTTCAGCACGTAATGTGGCTGAGAGAGAGAGACAAGTGGTGGCAGGAGACTAGCGAGCGTATGACTGCTCCAGACCACCGCGGCGAACATACTGACACAAATCTCAGCTCCCTCCTCCCTCTCTCACTCGCTACATACTCAATTATGTACTGAAAGTACCGAATTACCTGCTTTTTGCACTCGCGTTGCACGGTTATTGCAAGAAAACTATCCATCATACAAGGATCGTTATGGTGTCATTCGAAAGCTCTGTTTATGCCCTTTCAGGGATAGGTACTTGTTTTACGTTCTGGGTCTTATTTAGGCATGAAAATGATCACGTAAACAGCCCTATTTTGGCTAAAAACACCCCGCTGTGCGGTACACATAAATAAACCGCATAGGCCGCTCGTAAGGTGTTAAGAGCACTCTGATAGTTGGCTGTAATGGAGCTGTATCCCTCAATGAGATCCAAAGCTCGACCCTTTAGATGAGATTTCAGTTACTGTAATTTAGTAACTGGCTCCAAATCTGATCGGCTTCCGATTTGGGCTTGAAATTGGTATATAAAGGCCTCATTCTCTGTAATTTCTCCCGAAAAAAATTGAATTTTGATACAGGGAAGTTAAGGTTTTACTACAGATGAAACTACCTTTTTATCGTCATCGTTTGAGGAGCTAGAATTTCGAGGAGTATTTGCGTTGACTGTTGTTCTCAATTTGGCTAGCCTATATGATTTTGGAATTATGTTTAATTTTGATAATGCACGGTTTGCACTGTATCAATCTCATCTTCTTTAGCTTCAGTTTCAATCAATAAGGACTCCAATTTAGTGTAAGAAGCTTCATAAGTATCCCATTTTTAACATTTTATCACCAACCGGTCTATAGTTCTCTCCACTTCTACTAAGTCTACATCAGTGGTTTCAAGAAGTTGTTCAGCATTCTGAATAGCTCTCGTGAGGTGACCCTTATATGCTGTAAGAGAATGTTTGCATTTAGCTACCACCATATTTACAAGTACAAATTATTTTCAATGAAACGTTTGATGGTATTACGAAATTTCTGTATTAGGTGGTTCTTTGTTTCATGGTCAAAATGCACACCACAACACCATTACGAATATGGAGGAACGGCATTGGGTTGGGGTTATCCACATCTTCAAATTCTGAACTGGATGAGGAAGAATCCTGGGGGTCGTGAGGAACAATGAGAATGCGGGGAACAATGGGGGCACGTGTGGCATCACGACCAGGACCCCGACCACGAACAGGAACAACGGGTGTTTTCTCATCATCGTCCACATTTTATGGCTTATACTCCTCACCAGAGCTCTCAGATGACCCTGTGTCAGTATCCACATAGTCACTAACCACATCCAACAGGGCTATAGCCTCCAACAATCACAAGGCAGGGTTTTGGGCAGGTGCGGGGGTTAGCGCGGTCGGCCATAGTGATCACTCGCAAGGGTAACCATGTACTGACGCTCTCCCGCAAGGCTTCCCCTGAAGCCCACCCCACGGGGCAGGGGGGGTTGCCAAGTACCACTTTTCATCCATGATACCATCAAGTAGTTCCCATACAATGATGAACCCTCTACGAGACTTAGTTCAATGGTAAATAAGGGTCAGAATAGCCGTCGGTTATAACTGACGCTGGTACTGGCAGGGAGTAAAATGCCGTCGAATCACGTCCGACGCTGGGGCTCACTGGGTCAATCGTAGTCATGTGCTGTACATATAACTGTCTTGATGGTGTAATGATTAGAGTGTTTAAAATCTGTGTGTGGTAACCCAGGTTCGAATCCCGGTTGATCACATGCTGTCATTAATTTCGTTGGGAGGTGTTTGGTGTTGGAGTGAAATTAATAAAATAGATTATAATTATGTAGTTCACAAGGTAACTAAAATTATCTACATACCAACTTGGCCCTCACCTACTCAGAATCAACTGTCGTGACTTTTTGTTTACCAAGTTATAATAGTGTCGCGTGATGGTAACAGAGAGAGAGAGAGAGAGAGAGAGAGAGAGAGAGAGAGAGAGAGAGAGAGAGATCTTGTGGTCCCTACTAAGCAATATGGCCACAAACTCAACTTAGAAGTTGGTATTCCGTGGTTAACTAGACAGTATGTTTTTTTTTTTTTTTTTTTTTTTCTATATTCCGTGCATATAAGCATAGGTGAGAGCCTTAACATTCACCGCTTTACAATGAACAGTGAAGCCCGTGAGGTCTTGTTCCAGTCTAGGGAGTGAGACATGTGAAGCACGTAGAGTACAACGAGCACCTGCCATCTTGCCTTCACATGAGGCACGGTGCTCACTCATGGCCCGAAACGACCCCATTCAAGCCATCTCGTTGTGCTTTGTCTCACCCCTGTGACTCTCACACTTACACACACACAACGCCACCTGTTGAGCAGATAACTCACTAATTGCACCCCTATAGCATATTTTGAATATGGAATATTCATACACTGCTATTTAATCAGGAACAATTATTTTATTGACGTTTCGGTGGCTTGTATGCACTAATACTGTACAGCTTCATCCCAATAATATCTTCCATTGATACATCGGGATTTGAACCCTAACCTTTGGATTAAATTTGGCTCTGTCACTCTTTTTGGCTTTGGGGGAGACACCTGTTACAGGCGACCTGCCCTTTTCTCCTCCATACATATACAAAAAAAAAAAGTCTTAGCAAAAGTACTCGCACAAACACACATCCAATAGCAACACCACTTATAAAAGCCTTTCACCATTTGCTACAATGCTTATAGAGATACCAGTATTAACTACAATACAAGTACTCTGAGATAAAATCCACCATTACTAACAATGCAAATATTGAAAAACTAATCTGTTTTAACATTATAACTTACAGGAACACAACAAAACAAACATTCCAAATATACCAAAAACATATTCAAATTTACTTTGATGATGCACAACCAAACATTTACATTGTATGCCACACATAAACTGCTTCTAGCAATATTGCTGACACACGCTATGCACAATGAACAATATCCACACGTAGAGCCTACACCGCAACCAACAAAACAGTCACAAACATCCAATAACAACAATAACACACCTTATCACAAATTAGACTCAGGCTTTCTGCTATTCAACAACTGAACTCTGGAACTCTATCCCAGAATCAGTCTTTCCCTCTTCCTATGATCTAAATTGCTTCATACTCTGTGTGTCCAGGCATTTTGGCTCGAACGTCCCTTGATTTTGGCCCTGTCACTTTCAACTCTGGGCGAGGCACTCGCTACAGGCAGTTCTGCCTTGTGTCTCCTTCACTCACATTGAAAAGAACAGAACAAAAAGGCACTCAAATCTTCATCCACTAACAACAATAGTCAATACTTGCATTCCAAGATAAATACACTACATAAACACACCACCATTAACAACAATATATACATTCTCACCTCTCGTCACCATCACTACTATCCCTATGCTAGCATTTTAATAACTTGATCATGGGGCATAACAAGTGGAGGGTCTCTTAGTAACAAATGAATGTGACTTAATGCCATCCATCAAGTTGCTACTACCAAAATGAACAGAGTAAAGGTGATCCATGTACAGCTGACCACTCTAGCCTACAACATGCCAATCTAATATATAAAGGAAGACGTATATGAGTTTTGGTATAAAGTGCGCTCAGATTAGCTCTCTAGGTGGTCAGGCTGAGCCCACAGGTGTGAGGGGAGGCCCACTGACTGTCGTCCAACGCATGCTAATCCACCCTCACCTGCGCGTCGGCTTCCCTCGGGGTATTGGCCTTTGCCTGACCTTACAGTTTATGTGTTTACAACGTTAATACATTTCCCGAGTCCAAGATGAAAGAGAATTATGGCGGGTATTCCACAAGTATCAATATTTATGCATAGTTTGCCATACTGAAGAACACAGCTATCTGTTTCGTTTCTTAGACTTAGTACACTACTTATAAAACCTAGAATACATGTAAGTGCTATATATAACTCCCAAAGATTTTTCAATTATATGTGTTTCTCATTTATTTCTCAGTAGTCAATTTTCTGACATGAAATGTGTATGTTATATGTTATGCATCGTCATGCATTTATAACAATGTTGAGGCATCGGCCATGTCCTATTCAATTTTTTGAATTGTTCACTGTTGAACTGTTTCGTTTATACATAATAGTGCAGAGTTCGATTAACAAATGCATCTCAAATTCAGACCTGGTCGATCCATTGTAAAGGATGTCAAGATTGAAACTAGATACCTTGTGGTCGTTATTGCCTTGCCATTCTATATAAAAAAAACATTAAAAAAAAAAAAAAATCAAGATTGTGCTAAGAGCATTGGGTGAGTTAGTATTGGTTGAAATATACTCGTATAAATGGTCTGCTGGCAAGCTGGCTAAAGAGATATGAGTCCCATCTTTTTCTTACTATACATACAAAGCTAATACAAAATTAATGTGCTTTACAGTTATTATATTTTTGGAAGTGATATAATAGCCAAGACAAATTCAGCAATATAAGTTCATACTATTTTTCTTGTATTTCGTCTCATACTCATTACAGTCTTCGAACAAAATAAT
The DNA here is from genome assembly GCA_032716605.1 of Paralithodes platypus. Classification (NCBI taxonomy): domain Eukaryota; kingdom Metazoa; phylum Arthropoda; class Malacostraca; order Decapoda; family Lithodidae; genus Paralithodes; species Paralithodes platypus. The sequence continues at coordinate 9,792,131 of CM064542.1, forward strand.
CCCTGTTTGAGACCATGTCTACTGGTTAAGTTGTCCTGCTGCCATTGCTGTGTAGTTGGTGCAAATTTATACTACTGAAGCAACACAAACATAATTGGAGAAATTATGCTGAGATGACGGTTAAATATTAAAGGCACCACAGTTTCGTCTCTCTGAAATCCTTTTCAATTGTGAACGTAAGTGTACTGTAGATGTGCAGTCGAGAAAAAGTAGAAGATAGGTAAGTAACTCAAGTAGCCTAAAGCCACTAAATGCACACCTTGGGGAATTGTTCATGTAATAGAGGTCAGTGGGAGAGGTTGGTCTATCTATCTATCTATCTATTGCCTGATGCCGTGATCCCCGAAGGGGTGGCGACGAATGAACCGCCCCCATGCACCTCTGTTCCCAGTCAGTTGACGCCCCTCCCCCCAACCAGCACTGCCTTCGTTCATGTACTTCCTCACTCCTTCCTTCCACCTCTCGTTCGGTCTACCTCTCCCTCTCTGTCCCTCCACCTCGCTCTCCTACACCCTCTTAGTCATTCTCTCGCTTTCCATACGTTCCATATGGCCGAACCATCTCAAGTTGTTTCTTTTCACACTTTCCAGCACATCTACCTCCACACCACACCTCCTTCTTACTTCCTCATTAGTCTGTCTATCCCTCCATGTAACTCCGCACGCACTCCTTAAGTAATTAATTTCCACTGCTCTCATTCTTGGTCTGAGTCTCTCAACCAACGTCCATGCTTCACTTCCGTAAGTCAGTGTCGGGATTACCACACTGTCATGCAAGGACTTCTTCACTTCCATACTGACCACCCTATTTCTTGTTACTGCTTTTAGCGTTCCTACAACCCTCTTCCCCTGTTGTACCCTCTCCCACACTTCTTCATCCATAGTCCCATCTTTACTCAACACACTGCCCAGATACTTAAAAGAGTTGACGATCTCCATAGGCTGACCGTTCAGCTTCACCTCACACTCTGTGACTTCACCCCTTTCGAAGACCATAACCTTGCTCTTCCCCGCATTTACCTTCAAATTCCGTTTTTCGCACACTGTTCCAAACTCATTTACCAGACCCTGCAACTCCCATTCATTATCACTCATCAGAACTGTATCATCCGCAAACAGCAGTATAGGTAGCTTCCACTCAATTCCCTCCCTTTTCAGCGATACACCAACATCCACTGCTCTTGATAGTATTTCTTTCATGACTCCATCCATATATACAGTAAACAACCACGGGGACATCACACACCCCTGTTTCAAACCAACATTTAGGTCAAAGAACTCACTCTGCTCACTCTCCACACGTACTGCCGCCTTTGCACCCTCATACATGCTCTTCACTCCTTTCAGCAACTTGCCCTCTACTCCGTAGTACTCCGTAGAGATTGGTAAGGAGGGTTATATAAGAGTAGGGGGAAGGGGAGATGATGTAACAAGAGAAATAATACAAGGAACACAAGAATAAATGGAAGAATATACGAGCCTGATATGATAAAGTGCATATTGAAAAACAAATGTGCAAACATGTTGGAGTGTAGCAGATCTTAAACGCAGAGGAAAGGCAAGGGTAAATATGTGTGAATGAAACATATTGTATAAAAGCGAGAGGAAGGACAAGTCATAAAATGCAATGAGACAGACACAGTGGGTGGAGTATGTGAGAGAGAGAATGTGTGGTTGTGTTTGCGTTACCACGTTTGGCGTGTTTTGTGGGTATATGTGTGCGTGTTGCAGTGTACTATTGGTGTGTGTGTTACGTTATTTGTGAGTTTCATTATATATATATGTTGTATTTATTTTATTTTGTTTGTTTTACCAATAAGTAAAAAAAATCAAAATAAAGCTATTAGATTAATCAATAACCCTGCAATCACACAGGACCTTCCTACATTATCCATACGAAGAAACGTTGCATCCCTTGCATTATTCTACAGATATTTTCACAGCAATTGTTCCGAGGAACTTGCTTCAATTGTGCCGCCTCTCCACATCTTTCCCCGTAGAACTAGGGCAGCTGAGAGCGCCCATGAATTTACACTTTCTCCTCCACAATGCAGAACTTTTGCTTATCAGAATTCATTTATCCCCAGAGCTACTACTCTTTGGAATTCACTTCCCTCGAATTGCTTTCCACAAACTTACAATCTACAAATGTTTAAATCCAGTTGTTACAAACATTTTATGAATGGAGGATGCCTTTAGGCACATGGACCTTTTTGTTTTATCTGTGTTTTTCCTTCCTCCGTTCATTGTCTCTTAAAAAAAAAAAAAAAAAAAAAAAGTGTATATTGGTGTGTCTGTCTGTTTGGCTGTGCAGCAGTTAATTTTCTTATCATTAGTTTTTCAACCGTTACCTCGTGAGAATAGAGGCAAATTGTGGATGTTGTGCATATGTGCACAACAAACTCACTTGCTCTCGTGTTCCCGATTTCGACTCCTCTGAATTCTCAACTTTATGGCTCAAACTTTCCTGTCATTCTCTTACTAAATATTTCTGTGCTGTCTATCTTTCCCCTAACTCTACCAACTTTCCCAAATTCTTTGACTATTTAAACTCTACAGTGGAACACATTCTATCCATTTCTCCTTTCTCAGAAATCTCCATCTTAGGAGATTTCAACGTTCACCACCGCCAATGGCTCTCCTCTCACACTACTGATCCACCTGGTGAACAAGCCTACGTCTTTTCTATCCTAAATGACCTAGAGCAGTTAGTTCAGCAACCCACCCGTATCCCGGATCGCATCGGAGATCGGCCCAACATTCTTGACCTGTTTCTAACTTCTAACCCTTCTTCTTATACTGTCGATCTTTTCTCTCCTTTGGGCTCCTCCGACCATAAACTTATCTCTGTCACCTGTCCTATCTCTCCAGTACGGCCACCCGATCCTCCTAGCCGGCGGCGCTTGTGGCACTTTGGCGCTGCCAACTGGGAGGCTCTTCGGCAGTACTTCTTTGATTTCCCATGGAATGATTTCTGCTTCCATGGCCGAGGACCCTCGGAGAGTGCTGAACGCATTACCGAGGTAATCCTATCGGGCATGGAAGCATACATTCCATTCTCTTTCTCTCAGACTAATGCTAAAAAATCTTGGTTTACTCACACCTGTTCTACTGCTGTCCGCAATAAGGAGGAAGCATTCAAACGGTACCGACGCCTTAAAACTCAAGACTCTCATTCTTCATATGTTTCTGCCCGGAATCAAGCCAAATCTGTTCTTCAACTTGCCAAACACTCTTTCATCAATAATAAATGCACTGAACTATCCAACTCTAGCTCTTCCCAAGCTTTCTGGCATCTAGCCAAAAACCTCTCCAACAATTTCTCTTCCTCGTCTTTCCCTCCCCTTTCCCACTCTGATGGCACAACCATCACTTCTTCCTCTGACAAAGCTAAACTCTTCGCTCAAACTTTTGCTAGAAACTCCACCTTGGATGATTCCGGTGCTATTCCTCCCTCTCCGCCCTCCTCTCTCTTACTTATGCCTAATATCCTAATCTCTTCAAAAGATGTACTTTCTACCCTCTCTGGGCTTAACACTAATAAGGCGTACGGTCCGGACGGTGTTCCTCCTGTTGTTCTCAAAACTGTGCTTCCGTGCTGACTCCCTGCCTAGGCAAACTCTTTCGTCTCTGTCTATCCTCTAACGTCTTCCCTTCATGCTGGAAGTTTGCTCACATTCAACCTGTCCCAAAGAAGGGTGACCGCTCTCAACCCTCCAACTATCGTCCAATTGCTCTCATCTCTTGTCTTTCTAAAGTTTTTGAAACTATTCTTGCTTCCAAATTTCTTAAGCATTTCTCTTCTCATAATCTGCTCTCAGATCGCCAGTATGGCTTCCTGGCTTCCTGGCTCTACTGGTGATCTTCTTTCATATCTTACTAACTCTTGGTCATCCTCCTTTCGGGACTTCGGTGAGACTTTTTCTATTGCACTAGACATATCGAAAGCCTTCGATAGAGTCTGGCATAAATCTTTAATTTCTAAACTACCCTCCTTCGGTTTCTATCCCTCCATCTGTGCCTTTGTCTCTAATTTCCTTTCCGGCCGTTCCATAGCTGCGGTTGTGGACGGCCATTGTTCACTTCCTCACCTTATAAACTCCGGTGTTCCTCAGGGCTCTGTCCTATCTCCTATTCTCTTTCTAATTTTTATAAATGATCTCCTTAACTGTACCTTAATTCCCATCCATTCATACGCAGACGACTCAACCTTACACTACTCTATTAGTTTTTCAGAATGCCCCAGCCAGCAATCCCTCAACGACAAACGTAATGAAGCCATAGAACTCTTAAATTCTGATCTAAATACTATTTCCAATTGGGGCAGAGAAAACCTTGTTAACTTTAATGCTTCCAAAACCCAATTTCTCCATCTATCTACCCGTCAGGATCTCCCAGCGGACTATCCCTTGTTCTTCAACAATACAAAAATCAACCCTTCATCTTCTCTCAATATTCTTGGTGTCTCTTTTTCTTCTGCTCTCATTTGGAAGGACCATATTACCAGTCTTGCTAAGGCAGCCTCCCAGAAGCTGGGTGTGCTCAACCGCCTTAGGGGGTTCTTTTCCCCTGCACAGCTTCTTGCTCTGTACAGGGGCATAGTGCGCCCTTGTATTGAGTATTGTTCACATGTGTGGGGAGGTTCCTCTCACACCGCTCTCCTAGACAAAGTTGAAAGGAAGGCCTTTCGTATCATTAACTCCCGTCCACTCACCAACTCTCTGCAATCTCTCTCTCTCCGCCGCAATGTTGCATCTCTCTCGCTATTCTATCGCTACTATAATAATCAGTGTTCCTCAGAGCTATCCCAGTGCGCACCACCTCCTTTACGTAGGGCACGTGGTACCCGTCTTGCAACTCAATCCCACCCCTACTCTGTGCAACTCTCCAACCCAAGAGTGAAACGTTACTCTCAAACTTTCTTCTACTCAACAGCTGAGCTCTGGAACTCTCTCCCAGAATCAGTCTTTCCCTCTTCCTATGACTTAAATTGCTTCAAACTCCGTGTGTCCAGGCATTTTGGCTCGAACGTCCCTTGATTTTGGCCCTGTCACTCTTTCAACTATGGGGGAGGCACTCGCTATAGGAAGTTATGCCTTTTGCCTCCCTCAATCACATAGAAAAAAAAAAAAAAAAAAAAAAAAAAAACACAACAAAGCCAGTCCAACAGCTTCTTTTCTCTCCATATACCCGTTCTCCCTTCTCAACACTCTTCGGAAAGTGGTAACGAGTTGCCGTTGTAAAGGCTGATCCCTCAATACCTTCACCGTAGCTTCCAAAGGAGGAGGAATATCAGGGGAAAAACGCCTGGACCCATCATCTCTATTTTTCGTATTGTCAGCAACTTTACTAAGCCATCATCAGAAACTATCAAATATCATAAAATAGTGTACAACTCCTAAATACCAAGCACAAAATTGGATCAGCAAATGTTACACATTTAAAGGGTTATTCTATTTCGTAATATTTCAAAGTATAAGAAATAACCATTCACAATTCAAAACCATACCACATCAAATCATCGAAGCAGCTTAATAGTATTATATATATATTATAATAAAAATAATAGTGCTGAACCATTTCAATTATAACTTCCAGCCATGGTTGCGTATTATATTCATATTGAGGCTAAACATTTTGCTATGATCCACAATGTCAAATCCATTACATATTTATTCAAAAAAACTTGAATGAGCTGACCTCGTTGTCTGCATGTTGAAAGAGATAGAAGCACAAAACCACTACAGCAGATATTATTGTAACCTACGTTGTGTCTAGAGACTCAATTTGAGAATACAGTTATACAGTATATTCTATTAATACAGTTATACAGTATATTCTATTAATACAGTTATACAGTATATTCTATTAATACAGTTATACAGTATATTTATACAGTATATTCTATTAATACAGTTATACAGTATGTTATACAGTATATTCTATTAATACAGTTATACAGTATATTCTATTAATACAGTTATACAGTATATTCTATTAATACAGTTATACAGTATATTCTATTAATACAGTTATACAGTATTCTATTAATACAGTTATACAGTATATTCTATTAATACAGTTATACAGTATATTCTATTAATACAGTTATACAGTATATTCTATTAATAAATTCCGAAAATGTTAAATGTCGGCCATTGTAATCATGTGCAAAGATGGTTTAACAATAATTGACAATACATGAGAACAATCGTCTCCAATCACTAACTGCCAGTTAAAGAATGAAGGTGGGGGAGTTGGGGATAGTTTGGGGGTGGAAGGTCGGGATAGACTTGAAGCCGACTCCCCCCTTCCACCTACCCAGGGTGGAGTAGTGGACGAAAGGACCCACCCCTGAGCAACTTTTAGTACGTGTGAGTGTACCAGCTGAGTTACTTGAACTTAACAATAAATATTGCATACGTTACAGCAAAAATGCTTTTTGACCATCCAGTGGAAGAATGACAGATTACCAATTGACTTGGAGCACAAAAGAACACTGATTTGTCATTCACTAAACCAAACCATTTCTGTGTTATTTTGAAAGCTGATTACTAGTTCGGCTTTAACATATTATTTAGGGATTCATGGTAAAATGATATACTATACAGTATATTAACGATATACTATACAGTATATTAATGATATACTATACAGTATATTAACGATATACTATACAGTATATTAATGATATACTATACAGTATATTAACGATATACTATACAGTATATTAACGATATACTATACAGTATATTAATGATATACTATACAGTATATTAATGATATACTATACAGTATATTAATGATATACTATACAGTATATTAACGATATACTATACAGTATATTAATGATACTATACAGTATATTAATGATATACTATACAGTATATTAATGATATACTATACAGTATATTAATGATATACTATACAGTATATTAATATACTATACAGTATATTAACGATATACTATACAGTATATTAATGATATACTATACAGTATATTAACGATATACTATACAGTATATTAATGATATACTATACAGTATATTAATGATATACTATACAGTATATTAACGATATACTATACAGTATATTAATGATATACTATACAGTATATTAATGATATACTATACAGTATATTAATGATATACTATACAGTATATTAATTATTATCAGACAACAATCGTATACCATTGAATAAATAGCCCTTCCTTCTACAAATATAATACACATTATTTTACATTATAAAGTCAAATATAACAATGGCAAACCCGATTGTGCTTGTCTATTAAATACGCAGCTTGCAAGCATGTATTAAATGTATTGTACTGTACCAAGAGTCAGTTGGCAAACAGGACACAGACTATAACCCTTTGAGGATCAAAACACTTTGTTTGTTTACTCTAGCTATCATTAAACACTTTGTTTGTTTACTCTAGCTATCATTAAACAATTTGTTTGTTTACTCTAGCTATCATTAAACAATTTGATACAGCTTAAGAAGAATATGTGGGAATTAAAAGGGTAAGGTCTATCTCAATCAACACTCGGACTTCCATACACCCTTTCTAATATGAATACATCGACTAATAATAGCCAGAAAACAGAAACAAGTGAGGCATCGACCCTCAGAGGGTTAAATACCCTAAAGCCTACTAGATGCTAACACCATCTGTTGTTGCTATCCGCCAGAATAACGTCACAAAGTGGTGGGGTCCCAGTTACCCAATAACAACTTGTTATGGCATTTTCCGGGGATTGGTTGCAACTGTTATCAATACTGTGAATCCTGCACAATCCAGCACACATGTCAGCCATTGCAATTGAGTGTTAAACACAACTTTTAAGAAAGCACCACCATATTGAAAGTTACAGCGTCAGTGATTTACGGTGTGACAATTTCGCCATAAAGGAAGATATATTGGTGGTGGCAAGTGAACTGGTAAATAAGGTTAAATTAATGTGTTTAGGAAGTGACCCGATAAATCCCAACTGAAGAGAACAGTGGTGGTATTTAAGGCTTCAATATTAACCCTTTCAATATATTATGACGAATGTCTTCCTTTTATTATGACTCTTATTAGACGGCTTTATTCAATTATGTGTATGTATTTTTGAAATAACAGGAGTATATTGAGAGAGTATTTACCCATTTAATTCCTAGAGATCCTTACTAAGGTGTATGAAATATTATAATTATAGCCACAATATAATGAAGACACTTGTCATCGTATCCTGATAGGGTTAAGACTAATAATTTTGCCAGATTATATAATGTTAAGGCGGGATGGGCCGCTTTTCTGGACCACTTTCTCCCTCATGTTTAGCTCCATTAGTTTTCAGATGTTAAGATGTTTGCCCCATTAGTTAGTCGATTTTAAGACCTTTTGCCCCATTTCGTCGTCAATATTTAGACCTTTCGTGCTATTTAGGTGTCGATTTTTTCCCTGGCGAATGATAGTGAGCCTGCAATGTTGGAAGAACCGGCCTTTGGCAGGGAAATTTTTCTAACTAAAAATGTACAAATTAATCTAGAAGGGGGATCTAATGGATTTTTTGTTTTAAATTTGATGGAGGTCTAGGGGGGAAACTAAAAACAAATAATGAATACATGCAAAAATTGGCCAAAAAGTGAACCATCCCCCCTTAATCATCAATGTACTAAAGATCTGCCTTGAAATAGCATTTACCGCTCTGGCTACGAGACGTCTTTTCTTAGTAGAATATATAATCCTACTGGATCTAGAATATATGGTTAAAATATTATGGTATTTGAAAGGTTAACAATTTAAAAAAAAAAATAAAAAAAATACATTTGCTCTTTGCCAAATGACACAACTATTTAACCCTTTCCCCTTCCTCCTCCTTTCCTTTCATCTTTTATTGTTCTCCTCCTTCTCCTCTTCCTCATTTTGTTTTCATCTTAAATTCCTCCTCCTGCCCTAAAATTTTCTCCTCGTCCTCTTTTCTTTTCACCTATTGCCCCCCCCCCCCCCCCCATGTATTCCTCCTCTTCTTTTCTTCACTGTTAATTCATGCCATCCCACTCCATTACCTCCTCCTTAAGCTCGGTTCACACATGCACAAATTAACGCCCCGTCCGTCCATGACCCCATAATTCGCCGAGCCTAGGCGGCGTCCTTTTTGTGCAGCATAAATTGGTTGTGTGAGTCGGGGCAACTGTCAGAAATCGTGTGATGTCGGGTACACCCGCAGGACTCACACGGACATACACGGGAGCAGTCGTCGTCTAGACGCAGCCTGGCGGCGTCTAGACGACGACTGGCGGCATTTAGACGACGATTAACGGGATGAAAACGGCGGCAAAAAAACGTTGGAACGGCCCTAGTGGCTATCGTGGCCACATGGGGCCTCCAGATTAATGCCGTCCTGCCTATTTTCTTGGTCGGGAACGGACGTGACGTTAATTCCGGCATGTGTGAACCGAGCTTTACCTTTCACCTTCTATCTCTCCCCCTCCTCCTTTTATTTGACCTTCCTTCTTTTCTTCTCACCCTCCTTTGCTTCTTCCTTTTCCTCCTCTTCCTCCTCTCCCCTCTTCTTATTCCCCCTATCGTTCCTATCTCTTCATCATCTTTCTCCTCCTCCTTCATTTCACTCACATTTTATTCCCTCTCCTTCAGTAGGCTACTTCAATCTTCATTCCCAACCTCATATTAGCTCAGAAGAAACATACTTTTTCAGCCAAAATAATATAGACCCACTTATAAAAGTGAGTATGAAATGTATAATGCTGAGGTACTGTTACTTTACTATACTTTGTCACACAATTTAATATTAATATATAGTCATTTGCTAACAATATATAGCTTGTCTCATAATGAGGTATATATATTATTGAAACAATCACTAAACAATTGTCGTCCGTAGAGCGACCATTCGTAGTCAATAATGTTTTGAAGGGGAGTTGGCTGTTTTTTCGGGCCCCCCTTCTCCCTTATGTTTAGCCCCAGGTGGCAGTGAATGAATGAAAGGATTGAGGAAAATGAGGTGAAAGAAGCAGTGAAACAAATGAAAGCGGGAAAAGCAGAAGGTTTGGATGGTATTGCTGTGAAGTGTATAAAGAAGGGTGGAGATGTGATAATAGATTGGTTGGTGAGACTTTTCAATGTGTGCTTTGTGATGTCAAGGGTACCAATAGACTGGAAGAGTGCATGTAGTGTGCCGTTCTACAAGGGGAAGGGAGATCGGCAGGAGTGTTCAAGTTATAGAGGTATTAGTTTATTATCAGTGGTTGGAAAGCTGTATGGCAGTGTGTTGATAGAGAGGATAGTAAAGTGTACGGAAGTGGCAATAGGAGAAGAACAGTGCGGTTTTAGGAGGGGAAGAGGGTGCGTGGATCAGACAGTTATGCCAGAAATATTTAGAGAAGCATAAGGAGATATTTTGGGTTTTATGGATTTGGAAAAAGCGTATGATCGTGTGGATCGTGAAGCAATGTGGAAGGTGTTAAGGATTTATGAAAATGGAAGAAATTTGTTAAAAGCAGTTAAGAGTTTTTATGAAGGGAGCAGAGCATGTGTTAGAATAGGAAATGGTGAGTTGAGTGAATGGTTTGAGGTAAAGGTTGGTTTGCGACAGGGTTGTGTATTGTCACCATGGCTGTTTAATATGTTTATGGATGGTGTGGTGAGGGAGGTGAAAATGAGAACTATGGGAAGAGGATTGGGTTTAGTAGGAAAATATGGTAGAGATTGGGAGTTGAATCAGTTCCTGTTCGCTGATGACACAGCATTGGTGGCGGATTCTGAGGAGAAATTGCAGCGGGTAGTCAAAGAGTTTGGAGTGGTTTGTGGGAGGAGGAAACTGAAGGTGAACGTCAATAAAAGTAAATTAATGGTGTGTAATAGGGGTGATCGTAGGGTGAATCTAGATGTGAGGCTGGATGGGGAAATATTGGAACAAGTAGAGTGTTTTAACCCCTGTCTATCGGGGCCGGACTTAAATCCGTCTCTAAAAATCTGGACTATGTGGCGGGGCCTGACTTAAGTCTGTGTGCAATTTTGGCGCAATATTGGCTCTGAGAGAGAGACGAGCAACGGGAGGAGCGTAGGTTACCTCATGACCGCTCGCGACGGCCGCCGTGGGCCTACTGACATTTGTCTTTTGTGCTAATAAAGAATAATAAAGGTACAAAAATAATACTTGCATTAATATACAGACCTCCAGCTCAATCAGTGCAAACTGACCGAGAAATTTACGAACAAATTGCAGATGTAAGTAACTCACAAGATACCGTAATTTTTGGCGACTTTAATTTACCTGTGACCAAGTGGGGCGATACTCTTACTTCACACTCCGGATATGACTTGTATACGAACTTGCAAGAGAGTTCGCTTTATCAATTTGTTCGAACGCCAACCCGTGGTAATAACGTTCTTGACATTGTACTTGCAACAAAGAAGAATTAATAGAGAATTTGAATGTTGGTGATGAATTCAGTAACAGCGACCATCGTACGATAACTTTCACTTTAAAGTTTACTAGTAACGAACCAAATAGTAGCATCGAAAAAGTCCCTAATTTCAAGAAAGCAAACTTCCATAAACTTAGAGCTATGTTTAAAGAAACTGACTGGAGCTTTTTAATTCACAATAACGACATAAATACATCTTGGAAGTTATTCGAAGCCACTTACCTAAAAGCAGTGCAAGACTGCATACCATCGAAAATACGGCGTCCAGGCCATAATAATAAGCCCAAATGGTGGAATAAAGATATTTCAAACTGCCTGCTTGCTAAAAAAATTTGCTAATGATAGATTAAAATCCTCACAAAATGACGAAGAACGGCTGAAATTTGTAGAGCTACGACGCAAAGCCAAAAAGTTTATTAAGCAAAGTAAAAAGACCTTAGAGTTACATATTGCGAATCAAAGTAAAACAAACCCGAAAGAATTCTATAGTTATATCAGAAAGAAAAAAGTAGTTACTTCAACTGTTGGACCGTTAGTCGATGAAAATGGAGAATACACCAAAGACGAAGTACAAATGAGTAATGCCCTCAATACCTTCTTTGCATCAGTTTTTACAACAGAAGACCTCAGTGATATCCCTACACCATCGCCGATTCAGATTGATAATTCAGATGTTCTAAGCAATATCACCGTTACAGAGAGAGAAGTATTGAATTGTTTAGATAAACTCAAGGTAAATAAAACGCCTGGACCTGATACAATCTCGCCTAGAGTTCTAAAGGAAGCTAAGGATGAGCTCTCCAAACCACTGACATTACTATTCAATAAATCCTTGCAGTCTGGAACTATGCCCATCAGTGGAAACTAGCCAACGTAACACCGATATTCAAAAAAGGCAGCAAATCCCTACCCAGTAACTATCGTCCAATTAGCTTAACCTCAGTTGTATGTAAAATGCTAGAAACGGTCATACGAGACAGACTCGTAAATCACTTAGAGGAAAATAACATACTTAAAGATACTCAACACGGCTTTCGTAAAAAACGTTCCTGTTTAACAAACCTCTTAGACTTCTTCCACAATATCCTCAACCTCTACGATGAGAGTAAAGCTGTAGATATTATATACCTTGATTTTCAAAAGGCCTTTGACAAAGTTCCCCACAAACGTTTACTGCTAAAACTAAAAGCGCATGGAATACAAGACGGTGTGTTGAAATGGATAGAAAATTGGCTCAGCGACAGAAAGCAAAGAGTAGTCATAAACGGTAAGGCATCTAAATGGACCAATGTAAGTAGCAGGGTACCCCAGGGATCGGTACTTGGACCAATTCTCTTTCTAATTTACATCAACGACATAGATGAGGGTCTCACCTGTACAATCTCAAAATTTGCTGACGATACAAAAATTGCAAATAGCGTACTCTCAAAAGAACAAGTTGACGATATGCAACACAATCTAGATAAATTGTCATGTTGGGCCCAAATTTGGCAAATGAGTTTCAATGCGGATAAATGTAAAGTACTACATATCGGATACCTAAATGAGAAAGCAAACTATTCGATGAATGGCACTCAGCTTAAGAATGTAAACAGAGAAACCGATCTGGGAGTAACAATATCGAGTAACCTAAAACCGAGTCAACAATGTTCAGAAGTTGTTAAGAAGGCAAACAAAATAATTGGCTTTATAGGCAGGTCATTTGAGCATAAATCCAAAGAAGTTATCCTAACCCTTTACAATTCCTTAGTCCGCCCTCTTCTGGAATACTGCGTTCAATCCTGGTGCCCTTATTACCAAAAAGATATAAACAAGCTAGAACGAGTTCAACGTAGAGTTACCAAAATGATACCTAGCCTAAAGAACAAACCATACGAAGAGCGTCTTAGAGAATTAAATCTATTTCCTTTAACCCAGCGCAGATTAAGAGGTGACTTAATTCAAGTGTTCAAAATCATCAAAGGCATCGACAATATGAACTGTAGTAAGTACTTCACTATCGACCAATCTAATTACACGCGGGGAAACGGTTGCAAAATTATTGGTAAATCTTTTAACTCACACGAATCTAAGAATTTCTTCTTCAATCGAGTTGTCAACTTGTGGAATGGGCTTCCCCGAAACGTTATAGACTGCATCACCGTTCATTCATTTAAACTCCGCCTAGACAAATATCTCGCATCAAACCCGCAACTGACTGCGTTTGTAAATGAATAACTTTATTTTATCCCCCCCTCAGTTACTAACCCATCTGTCCCCTACTAACTTCCTAATCCTGCCACGGACATTAGTTCCAGGGCAGTAATTCCCTTTCCAATGTTCCCTTACTCACTCTAAACCACTGTTTGGACACTTGATCCTCAGTGTTTTGGAGGACAAGCAACCTAGAAGGGTCACTAGATATGTTGTTGCTTGATTTCCTTTGTACTCCTTTGTACTCCTTTGTACTCCTTTGTACTCCACACTACTCCACCCTCCCTCCCTCGCTACACACGTAATTATGTAACGAAATGACCGCATTTTAGATATTTTGCCCTTCGGTTGCACGATCGTTGCAAGACAACCAGTGATCATAGAAGGATGGTTCTGGTGTCATTGGAAAGCTCAATTTACGCCCTTTCTGGGATACATAATTGTATTACGCTCTGGCTCTTGTTTATGCATGAAAAAGAGCACGGAAACAAGGCCATTTAGGGTAAAAAAAAAACGCTGGGCGGCACGGTGAAATATACTCCTCCACCCGCTCTTATTGTGTTAAATATCTAAGAGGAACGATAAGCAGGAGTGGAGGTATGGAAATGAAGGTAAAACAGAGAGTGTGTGAAGGAAGGAAGGTTTTCGGAGCAATGGGAAGTATGTGGAAAACGGAAATCTCGGAATGAAAGAAAAAAGTGCAATGTATCAAGGAATTGTTGTGCCAACAGTGATGTATGGGGCTGAGACATGGGCTCTGAAGAAAAAGGAGAGAAGAAAGCTGGATTTGATGGAGATGAGCTGCTTGAGGAGTATGTGTGGAGTTACTCGTAGAGACGGATTGAGGAATGAAGAGATACGTAGGAGAGTGGGGCAACAGGAACAGTTGTTAGCCAGAGTGGACAGAAGGGTGCTGAGCTGGTATGGTCATGTTGAACGAATGGGAGATGAAAGGCTTACAAAGAGAATATGTGAGTCAGATACAAGGGGAGATAGAAGGGCAGGAAGACCCCCATTGAGATGGAGAGACTGTGTAAGACAAGCTTTGGATTATAGAGGAATGACTATAGATCTGGCAAAGGAAGTGGTAATAAACAGGAATGAATGGAGAATGCTTGTGAATAGTTGAGTGAACACGTGGTCATTTGGGGGAAGGGGTCGGGCGCAAGTTGGACTAGATAATAGTCCATCAGGCGCCTGGCCCAGGGAGACGATTAATATGAAGGGTGCGCCTGGAAGTGTGGTGGGCGGGCTTGTGGCTTTGACTCCGCTGCATGTCTGCCTGCCGAGATCGGAGCCTCTCCGGGTGGTTGGGGGCCGGGGGAGTGCTGGAGCGACCTTAGTGACCCTGGTCTCTGGGTGTTCTCCTGGATGACCTAGATGTGTGTGAATTTTTTGTTTTGTCTGTGTTTGTTCGGTGTTCTGTCTTGTGTTTTATGTTTTCCCTGTTCTTGCTTTGTCTTGAGTCGGCCACCACCAACTCTCTCTCCAATCTCTCTCTCTTCGCCGCAATGTTGCATCTCTCTCACTATTCTATCGCTACTACAATAATCAGTGTTCCTCGGAGCTTTCCCAGTGTATACCATCTCCTCTACGTAGGGTACGTAGTATACGCCTTGCAACACAATCCCACCCCTACTCTGTGCAAATCTCCAACTCTAGAGTGAAATGCTATTCTCAGACTTTCTTCTATTCAACTGCTGAGCTCTGGAACTCTCTCCCAGAGTCAGTCTTTCCCTCTTCCTATGACTTAAATTGCTTCAAACTCTGTGTGTCCAGGCATTTTAGCTCGACCTTCCCTTGATTTCGGCCCTGTCACTCTTTGAAATCTGGGGGAGGCACTCGTTGCAGGCAGTTATGCCTTTTGCCTCTCTCATTCACATAGAAAACCCCCAAAATAATACAAAACAATAAAAACAAAAATAATAATTAAATAGAGTAGAATGGAATATAGAAATAAAAATAGGAAAAGTGGTGAGTGGGCTAGAGCATATACATACATACATAGTTTTCGGATTTTTAAGATGTTTGCCCAGTAGTTTGTCGATATTAAAGACTTGTCGCCCCATTTCTTTGTCAATATTAAGACCTTTCATGCTATTTAGGTGCCGATTTTTTTCCTGGCGAACGATAGTGAGCCTGTAATGTTGGAAGAAGCAGCCTTCGTCCTGGACATTTTTCTACCGAAAAATGTACAATTTAATCGAGAAGGGGAATCTAATGGATATTTTTTTAAAGTTTGATGGAGGTCTAGGGAGGAAACTAGAAACAATATTATATAAATGAAAATATCGACGAAAAAATTAACCATCCCCCCTTCAATCCTTTCCCGGATCCCTCCCGCACAACTACATCAAAGTTTACACCAACAACTGCTTCACTGGGACTGGCTTGGTAGTTATTGCACAAATCCCTTAACAAGTGAAAATTTGTGACCAAATTTAGTCTCTCTCTCTCTCTCTCTATCTATCTATCTCTCTCTTAGGCCCGTAGCCACGGGGGGAGCTTAGCCCCCCAAGGAATCTCATTAGCCCCCTCCCCCCCCCAGAATGTTTTTACTTAAATTAATTATATTATTTGGTTACACAAGGGAAAACATACGAACAATTAAGCTAAATTTGTGGTGAGATATGGGGGTATAAACTTATGAAGTAATAGGAGTCATAAAAATGATAACATATAGAAATTACCATAATTTTGGACCTATGGGGAACATATATAGTATCCTCAGTAAATAAATAAGATAAAACGGTAGCGGTACGTGTCACGATGGTGTAAGCTACGTCTATACGTTCTTGACTTGTTTACATGATCATGACGGAGATGGACTGAGCAATCAGGTGAATTTATTGTCATTTTTCGCCTTTGTATGTAATATTTCGGCATTCGGACATCTAATATAGTGTTTCTTGATCCTGATGACAGAATATGTGCTGGTCCGAATGCCGAATTTGCTGGTTAACCAGTGACGAGTGTTATCATATATTCTTGTCCTACTTAGACGATTATACTGTTTTACACAATACACAGCTTGAGAAGGATCTGTGGGTACTAAAATAGTTAACTGAAATAATTTGAAGCTGTTAGCTGTATAGCCTAATTCCTTCTTAAGCTAAATTAATGTACGCAAAGTATCAAATATGACCAAAATGGGTTAACCCGGGAACGGCGAGAACACTCTTAAGAGGTTTTAGTGGGCAAGGGCGAGGACCCTCTTAAGAAGTAAGGCCTAAAAAAAAACTTTTAAAACGCCCCAGTAGCACTTAAAACAAGTTTTTGTTTTTTCCATCCATACCTCATATCACCCCTCCACATCCCCTCCTTCCCCCCTTTCTCCCCCCTTCCCCCCGACCTTTCAATTATCACCTATGTTCCCTATTATTCCCTTATTCATTAGTATATTTTTGTGTAAACATCTCCAAACCGATCCTAGGCTGTGGTCATGTGTGTGTTACGTAAGGTAGATACTGGGAGAGTGTGAGGGAGTAGCTCAGTACTGCTTCAAC
This sequence comes from Paralithodes platypus, assembly GCA_032716605.1. Lineage (NCBI taxonomy): Eukaryota > Metazoa > Arthropoda > Malacostraca > Decapoda > Lithodidae > Paralithodes > Paralithodes platypus. The sequence goes on from CM064542.1 coordinate 9,809,266, forward strand.
CCTCGAGAGATGAGGGTGTGAGGCCGGCTGGCTCACAATTGATGAATGGACCGCTCGCTAACAATTCGCGATTTTTACCATCCAAATGATATTCCAACTTGTTTTATTGTTGTTACAGGTTACTATCTTCATATTAAAGGTAAAATAGGCGCATATGAACCCTCTCCGTCTCATATGACGCGATCGCGTCATATGGCGGTTTCGCCCAAAAGTATCATATGACGCAATCACATCATATGAACTTAGTGAAATAGCTCTATAATAAGTTATATGACGCATTTGCGTCATTTTGAGCTCAATAAGTTACGTAAGTTAGATCATAATCTATCGGTTGATGACAACCCCAAATTCCTCCGACTTCTAACGGTCCCTCAGTGTGAGAAAGACTGTTGTGGGGGAAATACCGGCCGGTGGGGCAACCCCTAATTTTCGTAAGTTATAATGTCTGGCGGGGGGGGGGTTGAATAAGTAATAACGATATTTATCGTAAAATGACGATTATAGGCAGGAATGGAGCTTAATATTGCCGCCCAGAACTGTGGTGTTCAATACACCCTGCGCGCGGTCGCCGGGTTAATAGTGATACTACATGCCAAACAATATCTGATGAACAAAATTGGAATCTAGAGATTTTTCTGGAATGGTGATTAGGCTATGTCAATTTTAAAATATAGTTGGCCCAACTCTGGGGAGGAGGGGGAGGCTTACGCTTACCAGCCTTACCATGCAGAACGATATATTCAATATCCAATTAAAGATTTATGAACATCATGAAAATTGAGTGGACAAATATACTAAAAAGTAAAAATGAAGCAAAAAGTGCCCTTTTAAACCTAACCTAACCTAACCTAACTAGACCTAACTAGTCTAACTTAACCAGTAATCAACCTAGGACCTACCATAACCTAGGTTAAAATCCCACTAAACGTTGCCCCTTGGAACCATAAACATTTTACTTCCGTTTTAAAAAGCCCTGATTTGACATGATCAACTTGACATTCACGTATTAACCCCTTCTGTACCGACGACGCCTATTTATTATTTTGTAGGCTATATTTAGACAATTGTGTACAGTTTAATTAAGAAAGATCTGTAGTAATAAAAAGGGTTAAGTGAGCCTGTTAATTGCTGAAGGCCCTTTTCAAACTGAATAACATCGTCTAAAAGTAGCCAAATAAAGTTAAAAAGCCGTAGCCGATACAGAAGGGGTTAATGTGACTTTGGTAAGCGTTGCGCATATGCAAGATATTCTATGGTTCACAACTGCCCCTCTTAAGGCTTCAAGCAGTATCTACAACAATACTTGGATCCTTATCATTATTCATTACTTATCATTACTCAAGTTACTCAGGGTGGGTGCCCAACCCAGAAAGGGGTTGAAATAGGGGAGCTATCCCCCCGCCAAAGGCGGCTTTCTAGGGCATTTTCTAGCTGATGCTGAGAGGATTGGGTTCTAGTCATGTGGTGATGGGCTGGTCTATCAGAGTGAGAGCTGAGCAATCTCTGCCATACCCATAGCTTACTCTGACTTTTCCTTTAACTTATATATTTTCTAGATCTCAAGTGACGGCGTCTCTTCCGTGGATTGACCTCCCAATCTACCAAGATTGGAAGCCCAAGCGTCACATTTTTCCCTTGCCCCTCAACTTTCTCTTCATAATTGCTGAGGGGCACAGGGCCTTGGGTGGGGCTTTGGTTTCCCGGGCGTTTCCGCACCCTCCTCAGCCCCCCGCCATGGAGTGGCTTCGGTCGCCCAGGCTTTATTGTGGTCGGCGGGGAGGGTTCTGTGGGGGCACTCGGTTATGGCCTTGGAATTGCTCTGGGCCTTGGGGCTGTTCGGCCAGGCAGCTTGGGGAACAACAACAACAACAACAACTCAAGTTATCAGCTCTCTAAGAAATAAACAGATCGACAAACAGGTACTGGGAAATATTATGAATATATAAACCTGTTCACACATTCAGGAGTGTGAGCCTGAGTTATCACGAATACGCGCCTTTTTTAACCCTTCTTTAGTGGGGCCCGACTTAAGTCCGTATCTAAAAAGCTGGACAATGTGGCGGGGCCCGACTTAAGTCTGTGTGCAATTTTGGCGCAATATTGGCTCTGAGAGAGAGCCGAGCGGTGGGAGGGGCGTAGGTTACCTCATGACCGCTCGCCACGACCGTCGTGGGCCCACTGACATGTACTGCACACTACTCCACCCTTTCTGACTCGCTACACACGTAATTATGTAACGAAATTACCGTATTTTAGCGATTTTGCCCTTCGGTTGCACGATCATTGCAAGACAACCAGTGATCGTAGAAGGATGGTTCAGGTGTCATTAGAAAGCTAAATTTACGCCTTTTCAGGGATACATACTTGTATTACCCTCTGGCTCTTGTTTATGCATGAAAAAGAGCACGGAAACAACCCCATTTATGGTAAAAAAAAAATGCTGGGCGGCACGGTCAAATATACCGCCTAGGCCGCTCGTTGAGTGTTAAATCTCGTAACGATTCGCGGAAAATTGAGGTTACTCGCGATGACTCGTAGTGACTGGTGACTCATGTGTGACTCGCGGACACTTGTGGTGGCTCGGGTTGGTCCGGGAAAGTTTCACCCCAGCACAAAATTTTGACCGCGAGTCCGACAACTCTCAGTGACTCTCATTGACTCGTAGTAACTCGTAGTAACACATAGTGGCTTCTTGTGACTCGTAGTAACTCGTAAACACTCGCGCTAACTCGCGGACAATTCCGCGTGGCCGAAATGTCAGCTCATTTAAGTATTTGGGCAGTGTGTTGAGTATAGATGGGAGTTTGGATGAAGAAGTGCGGGAGAGGGTGCAACAGGGGAAGAGGGTTGTAGGAACGCTGAAAGCAGTAACGAGAAATAGGGTGGTCAGCATGGAAATAAAGAAGTCCTTGCATGACAGTGTGGTAATCCTGACATTGATTTACAGGAGCGAAGTATGGACGTAGGTGAAGAGACTCAAACCAAGAGTGAAAGGGGTGGAAATCAGTTACTTGAGAAGTGCATGCAAAGTTACACAGATACTCAGACCACATAGACCTTGTGATAATGTAGTAGGTGGTCCAGCCTTAATACTACTAGCCAGAGATAGTTTATAGTACAAGCATAGGACAGCAAAGTAGAAGAGCGAGAGAGAGAGAGAGAATTTTCAAGATTTTCAGTAGCCAGACTTATATCTCTCATTACGGTCAAGGGGATCATAAGCTCATAGAGAGAAGGACATTGGAAAGACGGATACAATAAACATTATTACTACCAATAAAGTGGTTGTATGTCTATCCAACAATCTGCAATCTCTAAATATGTCTCAATGATGAATATATTTGCAATAAGCAGGAGAGTAATTTAACCTCAGCAGCATGATAATAAAAATATTTATAATAAAGTAGGTATGCAGTTTTTGCATTACCAAAAGAAAAAAACAAAAAAATGCATACGCAACTCTGCGACCTAGAATTGAGGATACTTATGTGCAGTGGATTAAAGCATGGACACTCCTCCTGACTGTTGGTGGTTCATGTCCGCCTGGGAGTATATACCGTATATATAATTACATTTATGATCACATTGAATCTTAACCATTGGAATGTTTATCTATAATAAGGTCAGCGTAACATTATTTTGTAGCATTTAGAATATGGTGTATTTAAAATTTAAAATATATATATAAGAAAGAAAAAGTTACCATAATCTGTGACCTTCACCATTGACCTTGACCTTTGAATAACAAAAACAACAAATTTGGACAATCGTTGCATTGACCAACCGAATTTGCCAGCAAAATTTGGTGACGATACGTAACCCGTTCAGTACAGTTCTGTCGGTTTCATTTCATACTGGATATTAAGACGATTTTATTTAGTTAATGAAGGGCCTCCATTAAATTAGCAGGCTTTCAACCATCTTAATTAACCGTGTTTACTACCACAGATCCTTCATAAGCTCCACAAAATCGTCTAATTTATTTTTTATTTTTTTCTATGTGATTGAGGGAGGCAAAAGGCATAACTGCCTATAGCGAGTGCCTCCCCCATAGTTGAAAGAGTGACAGGGCCAAAATCAAGGGACGTTCGAGCCAAAATGCCTGGACACACGGAGTTTGAAGCAATTTAAGTCATAGGAAGAGGGAAAGACTGATTCTGGGAGAGAGTTCCAGAGCTCAGCTGTTGAGTAGAAGAAAGTTTGAGAGTAACGTTTCACTCTTGGGTTGGAGAGTTGCACAGAGTAGGGGTGGGATTGAGTTGCAAGACGGGTACCACGTGCCCTACGTAAAGGAGGTGGTATGCACTGGGATAGCTCTGAGGAACACTGATTATTATAGTAGCGATAGAATAGCGAGAGAGATGCAACATTGCGGCGGAGAGAGAGAGTTTGCAGAGAGTTGGTGAGTGGACGGGAGTTAATGATACGAAAGGCCTTCCTTTCAACTTTGTCTAGGAGAGCGGTGTGAGAGGAACCTCCCCACACATGTGAACAATACTCAATACAAGGGCGCACTATGCCCCTGTACAGAGCAAGAAGCTGTGCAGGGGAAAAGAACCCCCTAAGGCGGTTGAGCACACCCAGCTTCTGGGAGGCTGCCTTAGCAAGACTGGTAATATGGTCCTTCCAAATGAGAGCAGAAGAAAAAGAGACACCAAGAATATTGAGAGAAGATGAAGGTTTGATTTTTGTATTGTTGAAGAATAAGGGATTGTCCGCTGGGAGATCCTGATGGGTAGATAGATGGAGAAATTGGGTTTTGGAAGCATTAAAGTTAACAAGGTTTTCTCTGCCCCAATTGGAAATAGTATTTAGATCAGAATTTAAGAGTTCTATGGCTTCATTACGTTTGTCGTTGAGGGATTGCTGGCTGGGGCGTTCTGAAAAACTAATGGAGTAGTGTAAGGTTGAGTCGTCTGCGTATGAATGGATGGGAGTTAAGGAGATCATTTATAAAAATTAGAAAGAGAATAGGAGATAGGACAGAGCCCTGAGGAACACCGGAGTTTATAGGGTGAGGAAGTGAACAATGGCCGTCCACAACCGCGGCTATGGAACGGCCGGAAAGGAAATTAGAGACAAAGGCACAGATGGAGGGATAGAAACCGAAGGAGGGTAGTTTAGAAATTAAAGATTTATGCCAGACTCTATCGAAGGCTTTCGATATGTCTAGTGCAATAGAAAAAGTCTCACCGAAGTCCCGGAAGGAGGATGACCAAGAGTTAGTATAATTACTTACTAATTATATCTAGAATACAATAAAAAAGACGTCACCAGTATACAAAGGGTTAAACAGTCTAGGAAATGTTTAAAGAAAATGATTAACACTCTTCTTTTGTTCTTTGACCGTGACCTGTAACCTTAAGTATTATAATGTATATATATTTAGGCCGTGGTGGTCAACTGGTGAGCATGCTCGCGTGTGAATCTGAAAGACCCGGGATCGAATCCCTGCCACGGCGGACATTTAGTGGGTGCGGTAGTACGTCCTAGCATGTTTCACATGCTTGCACCCAGTCAGGGGACATCCTGACGACGTATACAGACAAAACACACATAACAAAGCCACTCCAACACCTTCCTCTCTCTCCAACACCCCTTCTCCCCTCTCAACACTCTTCTCTGAGCTATTGCCGATAAAAATGGCATGTTCAGTCCTGTACAGAATCGTAAGATTCAGAGTCGTAAAGATTCCAGGACGAGCTCATCAGCGGCGGATCCCCAGATCGACCGTGGTGATTGTCACCTAAACATAAACAAAAAACAATATATATATATATATATATATATATATATATATATATATATATACATATATATATATATATATATATATATATATATAGATAGATATATATACCGGTATATATATATATATATATATATACCGGTATATATATACCGGGTATATGATTGAAATATATGTTATTTAAGTCAAATGCAACTAACAGTCGTCAGCTTATCAAAAATTGAGTATTTTGGTTTGTGGTGGTTAACTTTTGACCTTGGCATGTGACCTTGACCTTTATGTAGGATTATGTTTTTGTTTGCTTTGATGTAACCCTAGAAAATCAAATAAGTCTGTCAAATTTCATTAAAGATTATCAGTTAGTTTCAGAGGTAAGAAGGAATAGTTGACCTTGACCTTCATCTTGACCTTCATGATGTCTGAAAATTTACAATTTTTTATTTTCCCTTAAAGCACAACTGTCTCAACGAATTTTGTAAAGTTTACATGAATAGTAAAGAAATTAGCATATTGACCTTATATTTGATGTTGACCTGTGACGCTGACCTATCAAATGTAATTATGTTTATTATTGTATGACCTTGGTCTAGGCATTCCGAATATGCAGGATATGCCTAATGAGAATCTTACATTATATAGGAAATACTAGTAACAATCATATTACGACCTTTAACCTTGACCTTTGACCTTGACCTTCGACCTTAGAATTTCTTATCAAGGATTTAGTTAGCTTTTTCGTATCAACTAGCATTATGCATATGGTGTAATTCATATAAAAACTTATTGATTACAAATAGTGATCATATACTGTGACCTTGACCTTTGACCTTTGACTAAAAATAAAATACATATATTTGGATGGTTGTCACATTGACCAACTGAATTTGCCTGTATAATTTGGTGACAATACATTAAACAGTCTAGGAGGAGTTTAGGGAAAATTACAAATACTCTTGTTTTGACCTTGACCTCTGACCTAAACTATTAAAATATGTATGTGAAATTTGATATATATGATATTTAAGAAATATGCCATAACACAGCCACTTTTCCAAAATGTTAGTAATCTTTTTGAATAAATAATAAAAGTTGACCCTTGACTTTGACCTGTGACTTTGACCTTTATATATGAGTACTGTTTTGTTTGCATTGACATTGCCCATGAAAATCAAATAAGCATGCCTAATTTAATTAAACCCCATCAGTTAGTTTCATATATATTAATAGAATAGTTGACCTTGACTTTTGACCTTTATCTTGACCTATATATGTCTCAACATTTATTATTTTCGTTTTCACTGACAGTGCAACTAGCTCACCAAATGTTGTGAAGTTTGCATGAAAATTAAAGAAAATAGCATATTGACATTTTATTTGACCTTGACCTGTGACCTTGAATTTTTGTCGAAATTGAATAGTTTCTTGTATGACCTTGACCTAGGTATTCCGAGTATACATGGTAAGCCTAGTGAGAATCTAACAGTATAAGAAATTCTAGTAAACAAATATTTTGACCTTTGACCTTGAACTTTGACCTTACCCTTTACAATATGAATCTAAAATTTGTGAAATACGATATCAAGGATACCAGTAACTTGTATAGTGAAAATGAAGACATTTGAATAAAACTAAAACTAAATAGTATAAGTCGACCTTTCACCTTGACCTGTGACCGTGACCTTTAGGTAAGAATAAATTTATTTTGTTCATTGACGTTGCCCATGAAACTCAAATAAGCATGACTAATTTCATTAAAACCCACCAGTTAGTTTTATATATACTGTATTACTAGAATAGTTGACCTTGACCTTTGACCTTCACCTTGACCTTCTTGATATGTATCTCAATGTTTTATTATTTTCCTTTTCATTTAAAGTGCAACTATACCACCAAATGTTGTGAAGTTTGCATGAAAAGTAAAGAAAATAGCATATTGACCTTTCATTTGACCTTGACCTGTTAATTTGACCTTTCATATGGAATTGTATAGTGTCTTGTATGACCTTGGCCTAAATATTCGAATATACCTACTTACATAGTAAGTCTAGTGAGAATCTAACAGTTAATATAAGAATTACTAGAAAAACAAATATTTTTACATTTGACCTGGACCTTTGACCTTACCCCTCTGAGTATTTATCTAAAATTTGGTCAATAGGATATCGAGGTTACCAATAACTTGTATAGTGAAAATGAAGAAATTTTAGTAAAAACTAAGACACATGAAATATTTACCTTATTATTAACCTTGACCTTTGACCTTAACCTTTAAGTTAAATTGAAAATTTCTTTTTGACTGACCTTTGCATTGACCAACTGAATATACCTGTGAAATTTGGTGAAAATCCATCGAACGGTCTAAGAGGAGTTTCCGGACGGACGATGACGGACGACGACGGACGACGAAAACAGACAAGCTGATTGGTGGTCCACATTATACGGGTGGGATCTGTGTGCGCGATGTCACTCTTCTTCGCAGAGTTGATGATAATAATAAAAGTTGCAAGCAACGTTGTCCGGTGTTCGAGCGGTTTTGCAAGCAGGGTATTGTGTTGGATACAAAAGCTATGTCACAGATATCAAAATATCATTTAACTTATCGGGCATGGAGAAACTACAGAAGGAACAGATTGTGCAAACAAACAAGAGCGAGAGAGGGAGAGATTGGCTGTATAAGGGATCTGCCTCTATTCGTTTAGTAACAGAGTTGTAGATATGTGGAATAGGCTACCGAGTGCTATAATGGGATCAAGAACAATAGAGCTTCAACTTGAAATTAGATAGAATGAGATGAGTTGGATGTGAAAGGGATCTGCCATATGTAGGTCAATCGGCTCTCTGCAGACTCCCGTTTTCTTATTTTTTAAAGTTCTCATTTGTGAGGGAGGGAGAGAGAGTATGACAGGAGAGAATAGGATGTCGTAAACATAAGGAAGATAGCGATAAATATGAGAGAGAGAGTGCGGGATGGGTTCGGTGTGAAAGGGATCTGACATGTGTGGGCCAATCGGCTCTCTGCAAACTCCGGTTTTCTTATGTTCTCATTTGTGAGAGAGAGAGAGAGAGAGACTAGGATGTCATAAATGTAAGGAAGACAGAGATAAATGAGAGAGTTTTATGAGATAGGTTGGGTGTGAAACGAATCTGTCTTGTGTGGGCCAATTGGCTATCTACAGACTCCCATTTTCTTATGTTCCTATTTCTTAAAATTGTGTTTTGGTTGCAGGTATAATGATAACATGGGTGTATAGTAAGTAGTGTAAATAACAGGTAACGTTTATGAGAGGGGTTGGTGTGTGAAAGGGGTCTGCCTTATGTGGGCCACTTGGCTCTCTGCAGACTCCCATTTTCATCTTGGTTGCATGTGTAAGGGATCTGCCTCATTTGTACCGGTGTGCAAACAAACAAGAGCGAGAGAGAAAGAGATTGGCTGTGTAAGGGATCTGCCTCTATTCGCTTGGTAAAAGAGTTGTAGATATGTGGAATAGGCTACCGAGTGCTATAGTAGGATCTATAACAATAGAGCTTCAACATAAAATTTGATAGGACGAGAGGGGTTAGGTGTGAAAGGGATCTGCCGTGTGTGGGCCAATCTGCTCTCTGCAGACTCCCATTTTCCTCTTGGTTGCATGTGTAAGGGATCTGCCTCATTTGTACATGTGTGCAAATAAGAGAAAGAGAGAGAGATATTGGCTGTGTAAGGGATCTGCCTCTCTCGTAACAGAGTCGTAGATATGTGAAATAGGCTACCTAGTGCTATAGTGGGATCAAGAACAATAGAGAATTTCAAGATAAAATCAGATAGTCATATGGACGAAATGGGTTGGATGAGAAAGGGATCTGCCTTTTGTGGGCCACTTGTCTCTCTGCAGATTCCCATGTTCATCTTAGCTGCATGTGTAAGGGATCTGCCTCATTTGTACCAGTGTACAAACAAACGAGCGAGAGAGAGAGACTGGGTGTGTAAGGGACCTGCCTCTATTTGTTTATTAACAGAGTTGTAGATATGTGGAATAGGCTACCGAGTGCTATAGTGGGATCAAGAACAATTGAGTTCAACATAAAATTAGATAGAACGAGATGGGTTGGGTGTGCAAGGCTGCCACGGGCGTGTCTGGCAACCATTTAGGATATCATATCAAAAGTTGCCCAATACAAAAATGCACCTTGTGTCAAAGTTTGGTCCCGATCCGACAAGCGGTTCCGGAGTTATTGCGTAAAAACCGGACTATATATAATATTATGGAAGAATGCAATACTGTTGAACCCCTGAAGACGATGCTTGCTGCATGAGGGAGGATGGAAGGCAAGTCACACCACACCAACAATTGTCAAAACTTTGAAGGTCCATAATATTGTTATTAAAGTAAGATTTTGGCAAAGGAAGGAATTGTTAAAAACCTTAGCCAATACTCTGCTATTCACCAAATTGTAATTTGAATTATCATTATTATTTGGTAGGGTAGGTATGTATAGGTATGTTGGTTAAATAATTGGTGGAATTCGTAGGGACTCAAACTATTTTGAGAGAGTTAAATTTAATAAAATGTTTGGATCTGAATGATGAAATTAAGAATTATTAAGCAAAACGAGTGGATGCGGGTAAGCCTATAGACTGAAGACTGAAAACGTTGTGTGGGTACCGAATACGGTTTTAAAGTAATTTAACCCTGGATCACTATCGCTCCAAAAGTGAGATATTCATCTATCGCTGTTGCACATTTGCTACTGCCACTTTAAAAATCCATATCTCCATAACCATTTGGTATTTTGCATTATCCTTCCTACACAACATTAACCTATCATGCCTTAGTATACTCTCAGGTTTAAGGCAAAAGTAAGTTATTCTATCATATTTAATTAACAAAATATATATAGCCACAATATATTCAAATACCAGCATCAAATGTGAAAGTTTTGCAAAATTGGAAATACTTCCTATCAGGTTTCAGAGCCTCTAGTCCAGCATAGGCCTACCCTACCCAAAACCAATATGGCCGATCCTGTTAGATTAGGCTTACATGCATATACGGTCGAAATATCATAGACCTAGTTACTATATATGGCTCACAATCTACCTAAATATGCAAGTATTGCATAAACACAAAAGGTAATTACTTCCTATCGCAGTTGCACCAATGCAACCGGAAAACTTGCTGAGATGGAGCTGGAGCGGCGTAGGTCTACTCACCATCGAGGCATGCCTCAGACTGCCCTGGCGCAGTCCGAGAACCAAGATATTGCCCGCCAGGGCTGAGTGGCATGAAAATAATCGTTTTTGCGCATGCGTTGGTTGCCCAAATGCACCCTTGATGTTCGGAAATGTTCGGAATTCCGAGCCTCACCCACCTACGCAAATATGGCTTTGATCATCAGCGTAGTTTTCAAGATGTGGATTTTTATGTGTATTTCGAGGTGTTTTCAAGATTGCCGAAAAAAACCCACGTGCAAAGCAAAACCTTTTCCATAACATTTGCGGAGCATTAGTAGTGGAGTTCATATGCCAAAGCCCAATCATTTCCTATTTTTTTTTTTTTTTTTTTTTTTTTTTTTCTATATTCCAACTTACTTCCTCTCGGGCATAGGCTGAGAGCCTTAACATTCACCGCTTTACAATGAACAGTGAAGCCTGTGAGGTCTTGTTCCAGTCTAGGGAGTGAGACATATGAAGCACGTAGAGTACGAGCACCTGCCATCTTGCCTTCACATGAGGCACGGTGCTCACTCATGGCCCGAAACGACCCCATCTCTGAAGCCACCTCGTTCCCGTGCTTCACTGTCTCATCCCCTACACTCGGACTCTCACACTTACACACACACAATGCCACCTGTTGAGCAGATAACTCACCAGTGGGAGAGACGGTATTTAGGTTTCAACATTTTCGGGAAATCGGCTGCCACGGACCTGTTTGACCGCCATTTCGGATGTTTATCATATCAATAATTGCCCAATACAAAAACGCATCTTGAGTGCAAGTTTGATCCTGATCCAAAAAGCGGTTATGGAGTTAATGCGTAACAACCGGCGTGGACAAATAATTTGGATGAATAAGAAGATTTAATGATTACAATAGGTGTTCCCCGCAGGGATCGAACCCCTAATAATAATAATAATAAAAATAATCGTCTGGTTACTTACATAGTGCCCTTATCTCCTCCTTCGAGGATTCAGAAGAACATCTATCTATCTATATATTGTTTGACGCCATTTTCCTCGAAGGGGTGGCCACGAGCAAAACGCCCTCATGCACCTCTGTCAACTGTCAGTCGATGCCCCTCCCCCCAACCTGAACCGCCTTCATCCATATACTTCTTCACTCTATCCTTCCACCTCTCTTTCGGTTTACCTCTCCATCTCTGTCTTTCCACTTCGCTCTCCTACACCCTCTTAGTCATTCTCTCGCTTCTCATACGTTCCATATGGCCGAACCATCTCAAGGTGTTCCTTTTCACACTTTCCAGCACATTTACCTCCACACCATACCTCCTTCTTACTTCCTCATTAGTCTGTCTATCCCTCCATGTAACTCCGCATGCACTTCTTAGGTAATTCATTTCCACTGCTCTCACTCTTGGTGTCGATTATTCCTGGCGAGCGATAGTGAGCCTGCAATTTAAGAGAAACCGGCCTTTGACCAGGAAATCTTTCTTCTGAAAAATGTACAACTTATCTAGAAGGAGGATCATGAGGATGATTTTGTTTAAGCTTGATGGAGGTCTAGGAAGGAAACACAAAACAATAATACATAAATATATAAATAAATCAATAAATAACCTCCCCCCCCCCCCTCAACCCAATAAAGGGCCACTGCATTTTTGGGTTACCAGGGTACTTCCCTAGAGGGGACTTTACAACTGTCCACTAACACTAGGTACGTAAATATGCTGCTTAGGTGAACAGGGACATTGGGTGTTTTATTTTTGTTATTATTAATTTCGCCACAACACCAAACACTTCCAATGAAATTAATGAAAGCATATATCTGATCCACCAGGATTCGAACCCGGGTTATCACACACAGATTTTTAGACACCATAACCATTACACCACCAAGACGGTTAAAGGTTTATGCACACGCCTACGAATTATTATCCATTCTCGAATACTGGATATCAATCTAATCATGTTCATATTCCCATCGCACTATGGTAGCCTAATGTTTAAGTGAGAGGAAAGAATATTCATGGGGCACAGATCAAATAGAACGGCTTCGCTACGAAATATCCTTGAACCTACTGATAATCTATTTTTTATTAATTTCACCACAACACCAAACACCTCCAATGAAATTAATGAAAGCATATTTATATGTTATCCACCAGGATTCGAACCCGGGTTATCACACACAGATTTGTAGACACCTTAACCATTACACCACCAAGACGGTTAAAGGTTTATGCACACGCCTACGACTTATTATCCATTCTCAAATACTGGATATTAATCTAATCATGTTCATATTCCCACCGCCCTATGGTAGCCTAATGTGAGACCGCCCATCCGTCTTGCTCTGTCTGGGAATCGAAGCCAAACACCAAAACAATAAATAAATACAAATATAAATGAATACAATAAGAAGTGTCTTGGAACACAATTCCACCCCTACACTGTGCAACTCTCCAACCCAAGAGTGAAACGTTATTCTCAATCATTCTTCTATTCAACAGCTGAGCTCTGGAACTCTCTCCCAGAATCAGCCTTTCCCTCCTCCTATGACTTAAATTGCTTCAAACTCCGTGTGTCCAGGCATTTTGGCTCGAACGTCCCTTGATGTTGGCCCTGTCACTCTTTTAACTCTGGGGGAGGCACTCGCTACAGGTAGTTCTGTCTTTTGTCTCCCTCACTCACATAGAACATAAATGTATATACAAAATATAAATACATTCCTAAAGAAATACATAATAGTGTCATCATACTGAGATGGATAAATACAAACAAAACCCATGCATTTATCTGAATCTCCCCCAATATATATTAATGCAGAGTAAATATGCTACTCCCAAACCAAAGAGTGTAGTTTAATGGTAGTGATATATTATTTCCAGGCCCGGGGTAAACATTTGAACACTGGGTATAAGGGCTACCACTGAAGATATTACCAGGCCCGGGGTAAACATTTGAACACTGGGTATAAGGGCTACCTCTGAAGACTTGTGTATACTCTTCACTAGAAAGGTAAAACTTTTATTTACTTACGTTTAATAATGGATGCCTCTGAGTATAAAGGCATAATTCCTGTTTAATGCTATTTAATATTAAACCATTTTGTGTTGTTGAAGAAGATATTTTAATGTTTGTATCATACAGGTCCTTTCTAAGCTGATCATAAATTATGACTAAACCAAATAAAGTGTCATCCTAGTGGAAAGGTTTAATGGGAGGACAAATTTAACATCCCTGGAGTTAATATTACCACCTTGGCTATATGGATTATAATTGTAGATTGTATGTAGACTGTTTTTGTGCCGCTGTGAAACTCTGGTGATTCATATTAGTGGAACCATCGGACTGTTCGGTATGGATCTGTGGGAGATAAAGAGTTATTTGAGATAGTTTCCACCCCTCTGATTCACAGTGACTCTTTCTAAGTAAAGTAAAAGCATCAGATGTTAGCCAGAGTGATGGGGAGCATTGTTGGGGGAAATATAAACTATCATATGGCCATCATCAAGGACATATAATAGCTCCATTTGACCTATTTTACAGTTTAATTGAACGAAAGTTACCTTAACTATACATGTATACCGATGTTCATATTTAAATTAAATGGTGGCCATTTAAATGAAAATATAAGTTAGACAAATTTATTATTTCCTTAAATTACACTGGTAGTTGCACATGATTTTAATAATACATCTTGTTAACAAACACATTACACTGTTAGACCTCCTAAATGTTACATATCTTGCAGCACACCCTCCACAAGACAGTTGTATAATTTTCACTAGAAACCCTTCCGAAAAGCCAACATAGTTGATGACTCTAAGTATATTTAAGGTGCATATATGCTCTATTTGTAGACTTTATGCATATGTGTTGGCAAATGCAGTTCACTAACTGCACGAATGTACTGAATATAGAAGTTTTCTGGAAAGTAAAATACTACTTAAACAATTCCAGTTAAAACACGATTTTGTCTTTAACTTGTAGTATTGAGAATGCGGGGGACATAACGCCTTTGACCTTGTTATACGTACAACTTAAGTTATGTAAACTAAACTTTCTGCCAAAGGGACGATTATCACTTCAGGGAATGTACACATTCTGGAGTTGACTGACAGGGAGAGAGAGAGAGAGAGAGTACAAAGGAGTACAAATCAAATCAAGCAACAACAGATCTAGTGACCCTTCTAGGCTGCTTGTCCTCCAAAACACTGAGGATCAAGTGTCCAAACAGTGGTTTAGAGTGGGTAAGGGTGTGACGCCTGCAGCTTAGCAGAACGCCACGTGGGCTCAGCCGCTCGCTTGGCCACTCGCTAACACTCGCCAGGGCAATGTATTTGGCTACAGTCTATCTACAATGTTGTAATTTCTATCTTGTGAATCGTCATGTCACAGGCAGTATAGAAGTGGTCTTTGTTTTCGCCTGTGACAAGGGATTATATTTAAATATCATCAGTTATAAGTTTAATGAATAAGACTGAATGATACAGCTAGAGAGTGTGAGTGAGTAAGTGCAGGAGGCAGAGGGTAGTGTGCGTAGTGTTACACGTTGTCTCGGTGACGTCATGCCATGGCCGGGCCCTCTGAGTGGCTGGCCGCCTCACCTCCCTCCTGCCGCGTCAGGAAGTGGTCCCCCCCGCACTCCCTGCTGCCTTGTGCCTTCCTTGCTCAGAGCTTGCCTGACCAGCATACCCTTCACATCTCCCTTGCCACCTGTCCTCGACTTCTACCTATAGAACACTTTCTCTCTCTCTCAACTTCTTACCTCTTATGCTTCTATCTATTTGATATCATAACTCCCCTTTGGTTCTGAACGATTTCATATATCGGCCATCGTATTATATGTTGAAGCTCTCAGATATTCCATGTTTAGCTAGAAATTTTGGAGGGGTTAACATTTTGTCTGTAGAGGTTCGACACACTCTCGGTGTCTCCCTACCAATCTTTTGGTTTTCTGCTGGGCTATTTAATGCTAGACTGGGGTAAGGCTACTGGTGTTGTGATTTCCGATGTGTACCAGGTGAACCTGTACAATCGCAATGGATACGTGGGAAGCCTAGGTTGTCTTTCTGACTGTGTACCTTGTGAGTTTAGCACTGTGTTGCGAGTGAGGGTTTTTGCCTCTGCCACCCAACACTGTGTTAACTCGTTTTGCTTTGACTTAAGAGGGTCGCCAGGAGAAAACCAGAACTAGCGATCTGGATCTCTCAAGAGAGCACCCCGTCATTTAACGTAATTTGGCGGCACAGTCTTAAGGACTTCGCTAGGCTATGAGCCGCTTTGCTCAGCCATTGTTTCCTAGCCTACTACATCCCAGATAGACTTTATTCGCCTAGCAGACACCCGATTAGGATTATAAACTCTTATGTTATGTATGCAGCATTTTTTATTCACGTTGATTGCAAGCCTTGGTTGTTGTTGAGTTGTACAACCCGAGCAGGCTTTTTGAGTTGCCTGAGGAAGTACTTCTTTTGTTGTTGGAGATAATACTATTGCGCATTTATTATTATTCCCGTGCCAGTTAACACTATATGTCCCTACACTTGTCATATCTTGTTCCTGCTTTATATAACTGTTCAAAATCCGATTCGATCATCTTAAGCAGTATTAGACTCTCTTCAGAAGATTCCTGTTCGATGCTCTAGGACTTTCATTCACTTTCTTTAATATAGGAGTGACAGTTTATTATTGTTTAGAGTAACTTTAATTATACCTTCTTCTTGTTTGCATTAAATCATTTCAGTGATTTAATTAAGCTCTCTATCTCTTTCCTTGTATACATTATTAACGTAATTGTATGTTGTTGTGATCAGGCTGTATCAGAGATCATCATCCTGTAGTAGTAGTGCATTTATACAGAGTTATAGGATACCCCGCTATCGCAGATTTAACTCTGGAGGGTATAGGTGTTTTTGTGCGCTGGCATTATAAGTTCGAGGGTTGGATCTAGTGTTACCGTTGTGGCTGTGTGCCTTTCTAGTCCATCGATTAAGAGCCCTTGTTCCGGTCGTAACAAATAGCGACCTCTCCAGGATTTTGTGAACTTAGATAAATATTAAAGGAATATAGTGGACACAAATTTTTTTGGGGGCAAGTAGTATAACACTTAACCCGGCAAGCGCGATAGGCCTCACGGAAGGCTTCCTATAGGGAACGCGATAGGCCTAACGGAAGCAAGACCATACAAAAAGCCTTCCAAAAATAAAAGGGCCTATCAAAACAAAGGATTTTGTCTCTAGGTGAGATAATTCCCCTCTAGTACTCATCCATGTGTTTCTCACCCCTCCCCCTCCCCTCCTTCCCCACCTTATTCCCCCCTCCCCCCCATCCTCAATTATCACCTATGTATCCTCTTATTATCATCATTTATCGGTTATTTTTCTCCCCCGCGATAATGTAGCACAAGTGGGTTGCATAAAAGATCGTTATGCAACACCCAGACACCGGCACACACCGCCCCGCTCGTCTCAGTTGACTCCCAGACAGCGAGAGGGGAGGGCTGCCTGTGGCTCTCTCTCGCCTGAGATTATGACCGGGTGGCCAATATCTTCGTTTTTCACCACCCAAATGCTTTTCCCACTTATTTTAGCACTCTTGAAGGTTCATATATACATCATATATGTAAAATAAAAGCATACCGAAAACAAATAATGCTTTATATTGTAAATATAACGAATTCTGTCAGAATCCAGGGCTAGAAATGCACAAATAACTACCCTAGCACCTAGGTCTATATCGCGCTTGTCAGGTTAAGAGTCTTCAAGTATTTTTGAGTGAATAGTGCTACATAAGAGTTTAGGTACTTCTCTTTTTTTTTTATAAACGTTGAGAATATTTGGTGGACACTATGTCGGACGACGGATCAGTGTACAGTGAGGACACAGTACGGGAAACAGACTCTGAGGTGCAACAGCGGGGTTTGTCCGAAGGCATTAGAGTTATAACTAGTGAGGAGGATGCAAAGAAGTTTCTGGAGATACCTATTACTGTTGACCGGGTATCGGGGATTGATCGGTATGGTCTCCAGTGTTTGGCCACGGTCATGGGGCATGTGGGCACTAGCAGCATGTCGAGAGGTGACCTGGTGGCCTGTGTGCTCGGCGGGGTGCGTGTTGCTTTGGGTGGAGTGGGAGCTGGGGCACCTTCGGCCCAGCCCCCATTCCACTCGACTCCTACCATGGCGCCCCCTCGGGCTCCGGAGCCGGGTACGTTCCCGCAGGCCGATAGTCACTGGCAGCATGGTTTGCACTTGGGTGAGTCTCCAATTGTTGCATCTCCTCCTCCTCAAGGTTTGACTCCAGATATGCTCTTCCAGCTTGAGATGGCTAAGATGCAGCTGCAGTAGCAGCGGGAATCTGAGCAGCAGCAGCGGGAGTTTGAGATGGCTAAGATTAAGGCTGAGGAGAGAAGGGCCAGATATGAGACTGAGGTTCAAGAGAGAAAGGCCATACGTGAGGCTGAGCTTCGGGTTGAGACTACGAAGTACTGTGCAGACATAGATCTTGAGAAGTCTCAGGTGGAGTCAACAGGGCAGCGTCTCGGTTCTGGGAATCGAGGTCTTGATCAGTCTTTATCGCACCTTCTTAAGTTAGTCCCTGTATTTGACGAGTCGGGTGTCACTGAATTTGTTATGCATTTTGAGAAGAAGTGCCGGGAGCACCAATGGTCCGAGGTTAAGTGGGCAGCCCTTGTTTCCTCTAGGTTGGTTGGCAAAGGACTCAAGGCATATGATGCGTTGCCTTTGGAGTCGTGCATCGATTATGAGGTATTGAAGGAGGCTGTCCTGCGGGCATATGAGTTACAACCAGAGACGTACAGATTGAAGTTCCGGGGTGTAACGAAGGGTCGTGAGTGCACCTTTCTTGAGCATGCCCAGGATCTGTCCGATGCATTTAGAAACTGGCTGCGTTCTGAGAAGGCATCGACGTTTGAGGAGTTGAAACAACTGATGCTTCTAGAAATTTTGTTCAAGTGTACGGGCGGCGATCTGACGTTGAATTTTAAAGAAATGAACCCGAAAACTCTTCAGGAGGCAGCTGAGATGGCTGACCTTCGGTTATCTTTGATTCGTGGGTGCGGTTCTGCACAGAGTAGTGATGCAGGGAATAAGGAGCGTAACCCTCCCCCTCCCCGAAACACTGATACACATAATTACACTAAGAACAAGAGCAACGACACCAAAACTGACCATAAACCTAGCACCGTCCCGTTTAGAAAGGGTCCGGGTCCTTCCTCATCTCAAGGGAAGCCCAAGGGAAAGTTAGAGTGCTTCCATTGTCATAAGGAGGGGCATTTTGCAAGAGCCTGTCCAAGCAAGCCACCTAATGCAGTTGTGTCTTTGGCTCGCAACATTGGGGTGTCCCCGAAGTTGTCTGAGTTTGCCCGGGGTATAATGTCAGAGGCTGGGACACAGCCAGTGGAGAAGAATCCGGAAGGCTCGAACCCTGTCCGCGATGTCTTTTGTGACCATCGAGGGCGTGGCTGCGTGAAGTGGGCTGGTAAGAAGCATGGAGTTGAGCTGTTGCGAGACACGGGTGCCTCTCAGACTTTGATGAAGAACTTTACTGGTAGACCAATAAACGCGGCAAGGGTGGTTGTGGTGCAAGGTATCAATGCTATCAGGTCATACCCGTTGGTGAGGATGGAACTGGAGGTAGATGGTGTGATACGAGTTGGATGTGGGAATTGTGGAGAACTTGCCTGTTGGGGGCGTCGACCTCCTTCTTGGCAATGACTTTGCGGTGCCTACTTCTGAGATTTCACCCTTAGTCGTTGCCAAGAAGCCGGCCGACGTGAGTAGGGAGGAACAGGAGTGGGTAGAGAAGTGTCTTGTACAACCTATGGCGTGGGTTGTTACAAGATCTCTTGCATCCAAAGTGTCACAGCCTATTCCTCAGTCTTCTGATCAACGGAGGAACGGTCGGAAGAAGACGGCTAATGTTGGTAAAAGTTTGGAGAGTTTAGTACCAGCAGCGCTTCTTGGCGACTCAGTATTGGCACCATTGTTGGAGTCTGGAGAAGCCCCAGGACCCGTCACAGCTAGTGAGGAGGTAGGGCAGGAAGAGACTCCGAGGCAGCAACGTTACACACAGAGAGAAAAAAGGGTTGCTCAGTTTGCTATTGGGGGAGGACATGGGTTGCTTCGGAAGCATCTAGACAGGTTGGCTTCCTCGGATATTAGTAAACTGCAGTTGGAGGATCCGGAAGTTCAGAAGTGTGGTAATGGTGCTGTCGAGCTCGAAGAGGACGGGGATGCAAAGTCAGGAGATTTTTTTTATGTTGAGGGAATATTGTATCGGCGATTTCAAGACCCGAAGAGAAGTTGGGAGGGTGGGTCAGGAGTGGTAGACCAGCTGGTTGTGCCGAGGGCGTGCAGGGATAGCCTACTAAGGTTGGCCCACGATGTGCCGTTGGCAGGACACTTTTTTTTTTTTTTTTTTTTTTTTTTTTTTAAGAGACAATGAACGGAGGAAGGAAAAACACAGATAAAACAAAAAGGTCCATGTGCCTAAAGGCATCCTCCATTCATAAAATGTTTGTAACAACTGGATTTAAACATTTGTTGATTGTAAGTTTGTGGAAAGCAATTCGAGGGAAGTGAATTCCAAAGAGTAGTAGCTCTGGGGATAATGAATTCTGATAAGCAGCAGTCCTGCATTGTGGAGGAGAAAGTGTTTATTCATGGGCGCTCTCAACTGCCCTAGTTCTTCGGGGAAAGATGTGGAGAGGCGGCACAATTGAAGCAAGTTCCTCGGAACAATTGCTGTGAAAATATCTGTAGAATAATGCAAGGGATGCAACGTTTCTTCGTATGGCTAATGTAGGAAGGTCCTGTGTGATTGCAGGGTTATTGATTAATCTAATAGCTTTATTTTGAATTTTGTCCAACTGCCTCAATGCAACCACTCCACTTCCACCCCACAGAGGTGAACAGTAATCCATCTGAGAGCGCACATGACTTTTATATATTACGGCCAACTGCTCGTCAGTGAAGAATTCTCGAACTCTGTACAGGAGTCCCAGTTTTTTAGAGGCATTCTTAGCAATGCTTCTAACATAATGTGTCCAGCTCAAGTTAGTAATTAATGTTACACCGAGAATGTCAATACTAGGGGAAGTGGGAATATTTACATCATTAAAAAATATATGGGAGTCCGTGAGATTCTGTCGGTTAGAAAATTGAATGTACTTGGTTTTCTGTGCATTAAAGGAAACTAGATTCTCTTGTCCCCATTCATAGAAAGGTCCTGGTTCAGAGAAATTGCAGTGTTTATTTTTGAATTTATAAGATCGGGTTGGGTGAAAGAATTGGTAAATGTGAAGGAACTGTGGAGTGTTGAGTCATCTGCGTAGGAATGTATTGGATTATGAGTGGTAGATATGAGATCATTGATATGAATGAGGAACAGAGTTGGGGCCAAAACTGATCCCTGGGGAACACCAGCATTTATTGAGTGAAATTGAGAATAAAGGCCATCTACCATTACACGTATTTTCTGTTATGAAGATAAGAAGAAATTAGTGGAACTAATGATGCAAGGCCGTAGTGGGACATCTTCGACAATAAGGATTGATGCCAGACTCTATCAAATGCCTTTGATATATCCAGTGCTATTGTATGTGTTTCACCATGTTGGTCTGTAGCTTGGTTGATTTGATGTGTAAGAAGGCAAAGAATGTCTGCAGTTGATCGACATCGTCTAAAACCATATTGCCTATCACTGATTAATTTATTATTCTCCAGATGCTTAATTATGTGATTATTTAATATTTCAAAAACTTTGCCAAGAGTGGAAGTTATAGCTATTGGTCTGTAGTTTGATGGATCTGAAGAGGCACCTTTTTTAGGAACTGGATGGATGTTTGCTTCTTTCCAGGGTACTGGGAAGCATGAGGTATGAGTACACAGACGGAAAATTTTTGCCAATACAGGAGCGAGCACCAAGGAGCAATTCTTAAGTACTATTGGAGGAATTTCATCTGGACCAGGAGCCTTATCTACTGAGAGATTCTGCAAAATAGTTTTGACATGTCTGGTGTGGATCTTAAGTGAGGGAATTTCAGGTGAATTAAAATTAAGTACAGGGACATTTGATTTATGTCATCTAAGGTTGAGTTGGTGGAGAAAATATCTGCAAGAAGGTTAGCTTTACCTCGTGGGTCACTTACAAGATTGCCAGTCGGAGATTTTAATGGTGGAATGGATGAAGCAGTAGTGAAGTTGGATTTGAATGAGTTAAGAGTAGACCAAAATATTTTGTTATCATTTGGATTATTTAGAAGTTTATTTGCCTGCTTATGGAGAAAGTTTGATTTAGTTAGGTTTAATACAGTTTTGGCATGATTTCTGATGTTTCTAAAGTAATTAAAGGCTTCATGTGTTTTTGATCTTGTGTATGCATTGTAGGCTATTGCTTTTTGTTCAGTTACTCTAGCACAATTATGGTCAAACCATTTAGGTGAATTAGATCTTTAACTTTGATGAGGAATAAAAGTTTCCATCCAATTTTTACAAAATCTTGTATGTGGCTCAAGGTGGAGTGTGCATCATTAGAAAGAAAGAGGTCCAGGAATATCAATAAAGAAACCTTGAAGACCCTCCCAGTCTGCCCTATCGTAATGCCATTTAGTCACCAAAACAGGTTCAGAGTGGGAAGGTGTGGTAGGTGATAGACAGGTGGCCTGTATCAGACAGTGATCAGAAGATCCAAGTGGGGACCTCACTGTAACATCATAATTTTCTGAATTGGTTGTTAAAAATAAGTCCAGTAGGTGGGAATTATGATTAGGATTATCTGGTACACGGGAGGGTTGGTTGACTAGTTGAATGAGATTAAATGAGTCTGCAAATAGCTCACATTCAAGACCAGCATCATCAGTCCTGGCTGAATGAGTGAGCCATTCAACATTATGGACATTAAAATCACCCACTTGGGAGTACGCAAGACGGTAGCGGCTTTGGTGAAGTTGTTTTGGTGGCCAGGTTTAAAAGCACAGGTTGTGTCATGGGTGGCAATGCGCAGTACCTGCCAGAAAGTGGGTAAACCGAACCAATGAATCCCAAAGGCTCCGTTACAACCTATTCCTGTCATGGGGCCCCCCTTCAGTAAGGTAGTTATAGACATGGTTGGCCCCCTCCCTTCTACTAGTGCCGGTAATATATTTCTCCTGACGATAATGGATGTAGCGACCTGTTATCCTGATGCATACCCCATGAGGAATGGCATGGCAAAGACGGTGGTTAGGAACTTGCTTTTGTACTTTTCCCGGTATGGTTTTCCACAGGAAATGCAGTCTGACCAGGGGTCTAACTTTACCTCGAACATATTTACACAGACAATGCAGCAACACGGGATTAATACTGTAGTGTCGTAGGCTTATCACCCTGAGAGCCAAGGGGTGTTAGAGAGGTGGCATTCGACCTTAACCTTTCCTACCCGGTCTGCCTTAGGTAAGGACAGCACGAAAGAAGGGCCGCTACCCGGTATGCCTTATCTAAGGCATGAGCTTAATAGTCTAATTAAGCTTGGTCTGAATGCCATGCGTACGACGTATGTCAACAAACCCAAGCGTTCGTCACCGCACCTCCGAAAACAAGAAGGAGAAGACTCCTCAATGTTATTGTTCTGACGTCATGACGAAATTAGTGTCTGAAAAGCCCCCATATTGGCAACATCTCTGCAATATTGGCTCCACTGAAATCGTCATCACAACTGAACCAGTTGACTTACAGAGCTCTACTCAATGCCAAAATACAGATTGAAAACCGCGTACGATTATAGATGAGTGGGAAAGTTCTAGCAGTGAAAATAAACATAAATACGGTAGCCTAGGCCTAGACGTTTTTCAGCCATTTCGCCCAGGTAGGGGCGACCGTCATTGGGTAAGACAGCCCGGGGAGGAAGGGTTAAAGAGTATGCTCTGTTGTTATTGTCTGGAGAATGGTAAGGACTGGGACCTGGGTTTGCCTTACGTATTGTTCGCTGCGAGAGAGGTACCTGGTGAAAGCCTTGGGTTTAGTCCAAATGAGCTTGTTTTTGGCCATCGCATCAGAGGCCCTCTCAACATGGTTAAGGAGATCTGGGAGGGTACTACTAAGCCGTGTTCGTTATGAAAATATGTCTTCGAGAGCAGGGAACGGATGTTGACGAGCTTGGAGTTGGCTGGTCGAAATCTGGTGGGATCCCAGGCCCTGATGAAGGACAGATACGATCAGAAGGTGAAACTTCGGGAGTTTCAGGTGGGTCAGGAGGTGTTGATCTTGCTACCTTTGGTGGGTCATCCCTTATCCGCTAAGTATACTGGTCCTTATAGGGTAGTGGAGAAGATCTCAGACCTTGATTACCTGGTGGCCACTCCAGACAGGAGGAAAAGAAATCAGTTGTGCCACGTAAATCTGATGAAGGAGTATGTGAGGCGCCCCCCTGAGCCTCTCACTGTCCCGGTGATGACTTGCAGCGGTCAAGGTGGAGAAGGAGGAAGGGACAGTCACGCTCAGGTGGAGGATAACTGGGATTGTCATGTCTCCGCAGACCAGTGGGCGGGGAACTCGAGACAGGTGGCTCACGAGGCTCTAGAGCACCTGCCTGATCAACAGCGTGTAGCCGTGCAGCACCTATTCGGTTCATACCCTGCTGTGTTTGCGGAGCACCCAGGCCTCACAACTCATGCGGTGCATGATGTGGATGTAGGTGATCACCCACCCTTTAAATCAGTGCCATACCGAGTCCCTCCTATCAAACTCCCAGCACTCAGGGACGAGTTAGCGTATATGTTGGATCGGGGCCTGATAGAAAAGGGTGCAGTTAGGTGGACATCTCCCGTCACTCTGCAGCCCTAGCCTGATGGGAAAGTTCGTTTTTGTGTTGATTTCCGGCGGTTAAACGGTTTAACCCCCACCAATGCTTACCCCCTTCCTCGTGTGGATGACAGTGTCGACAAGATCGGAAAGGCACAGTATTTGACCAAGGTAGACCTAGTGAAAGGTTACTGGCAAGTGCCGCTGTCGGAGCGAGCGAAGGAGGTTTGCGGGTTTGTGGTGGATGGTAACACCTACCGTTGTAACGTCATGCCCTATGGACTCAAGAATGCATCCAGCGACTTTCCAGAATCTGACGAATGACCTAGTAGCAGACATCCCTAACTGTACTGAGTATTTGGACGACGTGATAATTTATGACGATGACTTTGAAAGTCACTGTGCACACATTGAAGCCTTGTTTAACAAGCTTAGTGAAGCGGGCTTGGTGGTGAATCTGAAAAAGTGTGACTTTGTAAGGGCAACTGTGCAGTATCTAGGATTTGTGGTCGGGAGAGGCCAGGTTTGCCTCCTCAGAATAAGATACAGGCTATCAATCAGTTCCCTAGACTGACCACCAAGCGGCAGATTATGACTTTTTTAGGCATGATCGGGTACTATCGCCGCTTTATTCAAGGATATTCAACTGTGTTAGCACCTCTGACTGACTTATTAGCGAAAGATAAGAAGTTTCTGTGGGCGCCGGAGTGTGAAAAGGCATTTTCCCTTGTTAAACACCTTTTATGCACTCATCCAATACTCAGGGCCCCAGAATTCGACAGGCCGTTTCAGTTGGCTACTGATGCCAGCAGTGTTGGGGCTGGTGCCGTCTTGATGCAGACAGACGAAGAGGGCCTGGAACACCCAGTGAGTTTTTTCTCCAAAAGGTTCAATTCGGCCCAGAAGAATTACTCAGTGGTGGAGAAAGAATTGCTGGCGATAGTGCTGGCGCTCAGGCACTTCGAGGTGTATGTTCCGGCCTATGGACCAGTCGTGGTAGTGTTTGCTGATCACCACCCTCTTAAATTTCTCAATCAGTTTCACAATCGGAATATGAGACTGACACGGTGGTCGTTGATGTTACAGGAGTACAATTTAGACATTCGCCATATTGCCGGTAGTGATAACGTGATTGCTGACTGTTTGTCGAGGGTGGAGGATCCGAGTTAGGCTACCACAGGTGTGCGGGTTTGTGTGTAGTAAAATTGGCTTGCCCCTGTAGTGCAGCCGCCATAAACATATTAAAAATGAAAATTCTATAAAAACTCTTTCTTAAATAGTTAAATTTGTTTTAAGTATGTTATAGCTGAAGTTCTGAGTCGAACCTGTATTTCCCTCAGAAGGCTGGGCCAGTAGAAGCTCGCTCTAGGAGCATAGCAGTATGAACTAAGCTATTGTGTTGGGAGGGGTTGTAATTTTTTTTTTTTTTTTGTTGATGAGAACTGAGCTTTGCCTTCTTTGTTGCGAAGTGATTAGGGGTGGTGAGTCTTATCGGCGTTCTGCTTGTCAGATATGGAGCTCATGGTTGAGCGTCTAATATCTTGGGGGGGGGGGAAGCCTGCAGCTTAGCAGAACGCCACGTGGGCTCAGCCGCTCGCTTGGCCACTCGCTAACACTCGCCAGGGCAATGTATTTGGCTACAGTCTATCTACAATGTTGTAATTTCTTTCTTGTGAATCGTCATGTCACAGGCAGTATAGAAGTGGTATTTGTTTTTGCCTGTGACAAGGGATTATATTTTATATCATCAGTTATAAGTTTAATTTATAAGACTGAATTATACAGCTAGAGAGTGTGAGTGAGTAAGTGCAGGAGGCAGAGGGTAGTGTGCGTAGTGTTACACGTTGTCTCGGTGACGTCATTCCACGGCCGGGCCCTCTGAGTGGCTGGCCGCCTCACCACCCTCCTGCCGCGTCAGGAAGTGGTCCCCCCTGCACTCCCTGCTGCCTTGTGCCTTCCTTGCTCAGAGCTTGCCTGACCAGCATACCCTTCACATCTCCCTTGCCACCTGTCCCCGACTTCTACCTATAGAACACTTTCTCTCTCTCTCAACTTCTTACCTCTTATGCTTCTATCTATTTAATATTATAACTCCCCTTTGGTTCTGCACGATTTCATATATCGGCCATCGTATTATATGCTGAAGCTCTCAGATATTCCATGTTTAGTTAGACATTTTTGAGGGGTTAACATTTTGTCTGTAAAGGTTCGACACACTCTCAGTGTCTCCCTACCAATCTTTTGGTTGTCTGTTGGGCTATTTAATGCTAGACTCACCCTGCAATCACACAGGACCTTCCTACATTATCCATACGAAGAAACGTTGCATCCCTTGCATTATTCTACAGATATTTTCACAGCAATTGTTCAGAGGAACTTTCTTCAATTGTGCCACCTCTCCACATCTTTCCCCGTAGAACTAGGGCAGCTGAGAGCGCCCATGAATTTACACTTTCTCCTCCACAATGCAGAACTTGTGCTTATCAAAATTCATTTATCCCCAGAGCTACTACTCTTTGGAATTCACTTCCCTCGAATTGCTTTCCACAAACTTACAATCTACAAATGTTTAAATCCAGTTGTTACCAACATTTTATGAATGGAGGATGCCTATAGGCACATGGACCTTTTTGTTTTATCTGTATTTTCCTTCCCCCGGTCATTGTCTCTTAAAAAAAAAAAAAAAAAAAAAAAGGCTACTGGTGTTGTCATTTCCGATGTGTACCAGGTTTCGTTGAACCTGTACAATCGCAACGGATAAGTGGGAAGCCTAGGTTGTCTTTCTGACTATGTACCTTGTGAGTTTAGCACTGTGTTGCGAGTGAGGGCTTTTGCCTCTGCCACCCAACACTGTGCTAACTCGTTTTGCTTTGACTTAAGAGGGTCACCAGGAGAGAACCAGATACTAGCGATCTGGATCTCTCAAGAGAGCACCCCGTCATTTAACGTAATTTGGCCGCACAGTCTTAAAGACTTCGCTAGGCTACGAGCCGCTTGCTCAGCCATTGTTTCCTAGCCTACTACATCCCAACTAGACTTTATTCGCCGAGCAGACACCCGATTAGGATTATAAACTCTTAAGTTATGTATGCAGCATTTTTTATTCACGTTGATTGCAAGACTTGGTTTTTGTTGAGTTGCACAACCCGAGCAGGCTTTTTGAGTTGCCTGAGGAAGTACTTTTTTTGTTGTTGGAGATAATACTATTGCGCATTTATTATTATTCCCGTGCCAGTTAACACTATATGTCCCTACACTTGTCATATCTTGTTCCTGCTTTATATAACAGTTCAAAATCCGATTCGATCATCTTAAGCATCATCAGACTTTCTTCAGAAGATTCCTGTTCGATGCTCTATGACTTTCATTCACTTTCTTTAATATAGGAGTAACAGTTTATTATTGTTTAGAGTAACTTTAATTATACCTTCTTCTTGTTTGCATTAAATAATTTCAGTGATTTAATTAAGCTCTCTATCTCTTTCCTTGTATACATTATTAACGTAATTGTATGTTGTTGTGATCAGGCTGTATCATAGATCATCAGTCTGTAGTAGTAGTGCATTTATACCGAGTTATAGGATACCCCGCTATCGCAGATTTAACTCTGGAGGGTATAGGTGTTTTTGTGCGCCGGCATTATAAGTTCGAGGGTTGGATCTAGTGTTACCGTTGTGGTTGTGTGCCTTTCTAGTCCATCGATTAACCCGGGAACTGCGGGGAGACTCTTAAGAGTTCCCCCGGCGGACTGCGGGAAGACTCTTAAGAGTAAGGGAAAAAACAAATCCATTTAAAACACCCAAAACAAAATTTTTGTTTTGTTTTTATTTTTATTTATTTTTTTTTTTTTTTTTGCCCCTGGGCAAATATCACTCCTCCACCTCCCCTCCTTCCCCACTTTCCTCCCCTCCTTCAGTTATCACCTATTTTCACTGTTATTCCCTTATTCTGTGGTTTATTTTTGTGCTAACATTAGCGAGTTGGTAGCAGGGCGTTGTTATCACTGTTACCAAGCGTGGGAAAGAGCGAGAGAGAGACTATTGCGGAATAGTGTCTCTCCAGACAAGGGAAGGGGTGGAGGGCAGGGAGGTTGCCTCAGCCATACATTATGTAACTCCCGGCCTGTATCACCGATTTTGACCATCCAAACACTGTTTCCACTTGTTTTATTGTTGGAACAGGTTAATACCTTTATAATCAACCTATAATAGGCGCATATGGATAAGTATTAATGCTATTTATGGTAAAATAACGATGTTAGTGATGGGAGAAGCTCAAATACGTCAGCATAGGAGTGTGGTGTCTCATACCCCCCATGCGCACTTCTTAGGTTAAGAGCCCTTGTTTTATACGAGTCCCGGTCATAACAAGGGAACATTGGAAAGGGAAATACTGCCCTGGACTATTGTCCATGGCAGGATTAGGAAGTTAGGTGGGGACAAATGGGTTAGTAACTGAGGGGAGGATAAAATAAAGTTATTCATTTACAAACGCAGTTAGTCGCGGGTTTGATGCAAGATATTTGTCTAAGCGAAGTTTAAAAGAATCAACGGTGATGCAGTCTATAACGTCTCGGGGAAGCCCCTTCCACAAGTTAACAACTCGATTGAAGAAGAAATTCTTAGATTCGTGAGAGATAAAAGTTTTACCAATAATTTTGCAACCGTTTCCCCGTGTATATATAGATTGGTCGATTGTGAAGTACTTACTACAGTTCATATTGTCGATTCCTTTGATGATTTTGAACACTTGAAATAAGTTGCCCCTTAATCTGCGTTGGGTTAAAGGAAATAGATTTAATTCTCTAAGACGCTCCTCAAACTTGTAAATTTCATTAATCGATTTTAGGAGTATGGTTGGTTGTTGGAAGGAACATAATAAATGGTTTGTTCTTTAGGCTAGGTATCATTTTGGTAACTCTACGTTGAACTCGTTCTAGCTTGTCTATATCTTTTTGTTAATAAGGGCACCAGGATTGAACGCAGTATTCCAGAATAGGGCCGACTAAGTGATTGTAAAGAGTTAGGAAAACTTCTTTGGATTTATGCTCAAATGACCTGCCTATCAAGCCAATTATTTTGTTTGCCTTCTTAACAACTTCGGAACATTGTTGACTCTGTTTTAGGTTACTCGATATTATTACTCCCAGATCGGTTTCTCTGTCTACACTCTTAAGCTCAGTGCCATTCATCGAATAGTTTGCTTTCTCATTTTGGTATCCGATAATTTATTATGTAGTACTTTACATTTTCTGCATTGAAACTCATTTGCCAAATTTGCGCCCAACGTGCCAACTTATCTAGATTGTGTTGCATATCAACAACTTGTTCTTTTGAGAGTACGCTATTTGCAATTTTTGTATCGTCAGCAAACTTTGAGATTGTACAGGTGAGACCCTCATCTATGTCGTTGATGTAAATTAGAAAGATAATTGGACCTAGTACTGATCCCTGGGGTACCCCGCTACATACATTGGTCCATTTAGATGCCTTACCGTTTATTAATATCTATCTATCTATCTATATGCTCAGGCCCCATCCCCATTTTGGGGGTAGCCGACTCAAGACAGAGCAAGAACAGGGATAACACAAAAACAACATAAAACAACGAATAAACACAGATAAAAAGCACCAACTCACACACATGCAGGTCACCCAGGAGAAGACCCAGAGACCAGGGTCACCAAGGTCGCTCCAGCACTCCCCCGGCCCCCCGGAGAGGTTCCGATCTCGGCAGGCAGACATGCAGCGGAGCCAAAGCCACACGCCCTCCCACCACACTTCCAGGCGCACCCTTCATATTAATCGTCTCCCCGGGCCAGGCGCCTGATGGACTATTATCTAGTCCAACTTGCGCCTGACCCCTTACTCCTAATGGTCACGTGTTTATTACTACTCTTTGCTTTCTGTTGCTGAGCCAATTTTCTATCCATTTCAACACACCGTCTTGTATTCCATGCGCTTTTAGTTTTAGCAGTAAACGTTTGTGGGGAACTTTGTCAAAGGCCTTTTGAAAATCAAGGTATATAATATCTACAGCTTTACTCTCATCATAGAGGTTGAGGATATCGTGAAAGAAGTCTAAGAGATTTGTTAAGCACGAGCGTTTGTTACGAAAGCCGTGTTGAGTATCTTTAAGTATGTTATTTGCCTCTAAGTGATTTACGAGTCTGTCTCTTATGAGCGTTTCTAGCATTTTACATACAACTGAGGTTAAGCTAATTGGACGATAGTTACTGGGTAGGGATTTGCTGCCTTTTTTTTAAATCGGTGTTACGTTAGCTAGCTTCCACTGATCAGGCATAGTTCCAGACTGCAAGGATTTATTGAATAGCAATGTCAGTGGTTTAGAGAGCTCATCTTTAGCTTTCTTTAGAACTCTAGGTGAGATTGTATCAGGTCCAGGCGTTTTATTTACCTTGAGTTTATCTAAACAATTCAGTACTTTTCTCTCTGTAACGGTGATATTGCTTAGAACATCTGAATTATCAATCTGAATTGGCGATGGAGTAGGGATATCACTGAGGTCTTCTGTTGTAAAAACTGATGCAAAGAAGGTAGTGAGGGCATCACTCATTTGTACTTCGTCTTTAGTGTATTCTCCATTTTTATCGACTATCGGTCCAACAGTTGAAATAACTACTTTTTTCTTTCTGATATAACTATAGAATTCTTTCGGGTTCGTTTTAGCCTACTTTGATTCGCAACATGTAACTCCAGGGTATTTTTACTTTGCTTAATTAACTTTTTGGCTTTGCGTCGTAGTTCTACAAATTTCACCCGTTCTTCGTCATTTTGTGAGGATTTTAATCTATCATTAGCAAACTTTTTAGCAAGCAGACAGTCTGAAATATCTTTATTCCACCATTTGGGCTTATCATTATGGCCTGTACGCCGTATTTTCGATGGTATGCAGTCTTGCACTACCTTAAGGTAAGTGGTTGTGAAACACTCCCAGGATGTATTTATGTCGTTATTGTTAGTCAGAAAGCTCCAGTCAGTTTCTTTAAACATTGATTTAAGTTTATGAAAATTTGCTTTCTTGAAATTAGGGACTTGCTCAATGCTGCTATTTAATTTGTTACTTTAAACTTTAAATTGAAAGTTATCGTACGATGGTCGCTGTTACTAAATTCATCACCAACATATAAACTCTCTACCAATTCTTCTTTTGTTGCAAGTACAAGGTCAAGCACATTGTTACCACGGGTCGGAGATTGTACAAATTGAAAAAGTTAAATTGCTTGCAAGTCAGCATAGAGGTCGTGTCCAGAGTGTGAAGTAAGAATATCGCCCCATTTAGTCACGGGTAAGTTGAAATCGCCAAGAATTAGGGTATCTTGTATGTTAGTTATTTCTGCAATTTGTTCATAAACTTCACTGTTAGTTTGCACTGATTGAGCTGGGGGTCTGTATAATAAAGCTAGTGTTATTTTAGTCCCTCGGTTATCATTTAATAGTACGTAAGATATGTCTATATTCGCAATTTGAGGTTTTCACATTAAGACGGGATTAAGACTTTCCTTTATATAAAACAGAACACCTCCTCCATTTCTATTGATCCGACTTTTGTGGTGGGCTGACCCTTTGTCAGAGTGAGGGTTGGTGTCCTCTACTTCCCATAGCCTTTTCTATCTTTTTCTCCTTCTGCATCTCTAATTTTTTCAAATGGCGTAGGGATGCGGCGACCCCAACGCCCGCCACTTTCTGGTGCAGGTAGCTTCCTCTGTGGTGGAGGGGTGAGGAATTTCCACCACCGCTTTTCTCCGGCAAGACGTAGAAGTCGGCTAAAGGGGATCGGGGGCGGGGGGCCTGGTATCCTTCTCCCCTTAAATAAATCTACCAAAAAAACGAGACAGAGATAGGGGCGAGGGAACGCGTTCGTGGTCCCGGACCCTAAGAATAGGAGCTTTGAATGTGCGTGGATGTAGTACGAATGAGAAGCGAGAGGATATTGGAAGGTTATTTGAAAGAAGGATGTATGATGTCCTTCCACTGAATGAAACAAAGATGAAAGGAGAGGGAGAAGTGGATTTTGGAAACGTGATAGGTAGAAAGTCTGGAGTAGACGAGGGAGTCAGGGGGAAAGAAGGAGTGGCTATTATTGTGAAGGAGGAGTTGAGAGAGTTTATAAAAGAGTGGAAAGAGGTGTCATCAAGGCTAATGTGGGTGAGAATGCGGTTTAAGGGTGAAAGGTGGGTTTTTGTAAGTGCGTATGGACCAGGAAGTGAAAGAGAGTTAGACGAGGTAGAGGGTTTCTGGGAGGATTTGAGAGATTGTCTACAAGGGTTTGATGAAAATGAAAATGTTATAGTTTTAGGTGACCTAAATGCTAGGGTAGGAAATGAGCCTGTTGAGGGAGTCATCGGTAGTTTTGGTGTGGATGGTGTAAACGAGAGTGGAGAAAGACTGAAAAATGTATGTGAAGAGTGTAGATTGAGTGTAGGTAATACGTTCTTCAAAAAAAGGCGTATACACAAGTTTTTTTTTTTTTTTTTTTTTTTTTTTTTCTATGTGATTGAGGGAGGCAAAAGGCATAACTGCCTATAGCGAGTGCCTCCCCCATAGTTGAAAGAGTGACAGGGCCAAAATCAAGGGACGTTCGAGCCAAAATGCCTGGACACACGGAGTTTGAAGCAATTTAAGTCATAGGAAGAGGGAAAGACTGATTCTGGGAGAGAGTTCCAGAGCTCAGCTGTTGAGTAAAAGAAAGTTTGAGAGTAACGTTTCACTCTTGGGTTGGAGAGTTGCACAGAGTAGGGGTGGGATTGAGTTGCAAGACGGGTACCACGTGCCCTACGTAAAGGAGGTGGTATGCACTGGGATAGCTCTGAGGAACACTGATTATTATAGTAGCGATAGAATAGCGAGAGAGATGCAACATTGCGGCGGAGAGAGAGAGATTGCATTGAGTTGGTGAGTGGACGGGAGTTAATGATACGAAAGGCCTTCCTTTCAACTTTGTCTAGGAGAGCGGTGTGAGAGGAATCTCCCCACACATGTGAACAATACTCAATACAAGGGCGCACTATGCCCCTGTACAGAGCAAGAAGCTGTGCAGGGGAAAAGAACCCCCTAAGGCGGTTGAGCACACCCAGCTTCTGGGAGGCTGCCTTAGCAAGACTGGTAATATGGTCCTTCCAAATGAGAGCAGAAGAAAAAGAGACACCAAGAATATTGAGAGAAGATGAAGGGTTGATTTTTGTATTATTGAAGAATAAGGGATAGTCCGTTGGGAGATCCTGACGGGTAGATAGATGGAGAAATTGGGTTTTGGAAGCATTAAAGTTAACAAGGTTTTCTCTGCCCCAATTGGAAATATTATTTAGATCAGAATTTAAGAGTTCTATGGCTTCATTACGTTTGTCGTTGAGGGATTGCTGGCTGGGGCGTTCTGAAAAACTAATGGAGTAGTGTAAGGTTGAGTCGTCTGCGTGTGAATGGATGGGAATTAACACCTTACGAGCGGCCTATGCGGTTTATTTATATGTACCGCCCAGCGGGGTGTTTTTAGCCAAAATAGGGCTGTTTACGTGATCATCTTCATGCCTAAATAAGACCCAGAACGTAAAACAAGTACCTATCCCTGAAAGGGCATAAACAGAGCTTTCGAATGACACCATAACGATCCTTTTATGATGGCTAGTTTTCTTGCAATAACCGTGCAACGCGAGTGCAAAAAGCATGTAATTAGCCACTTTCCCGATACAATTCCTTATATAGCGAGTGAGAGAGGGAGGAGGGAGCTGGGATTCGTGTCAGTATGTTCGCCGCGGTGGTCTGGAGCAGTCATACGCTCGCTACTCTCCTGCCACCACTTGTCTCTCTCTCTCAGCAACATTACGTGCTGAAATTGCCACTCGACCTATGTCGAGCGCCGCCACATAGTCCAGCTTTATTTAACTCGACTTATGTGGTGAGCCGCTAATTAAGGGTTAAGGTACAGTTAAGGAGATCATTTATAAAAATTAGAAAGAGAATAGGAGATAGGACAGAGCCCTGAGGAACACCGGAGTTTATAGGGTGAGGAAGTGAACAATGGCCGTCCACAACCGCGGCTATGGAACGGCCGGAAAGGAAATTAGAGACAAAGGCACAGATGGAGGGATAGAAACCGAAGGAGGGTAGTTTAGAAATTAAAGATTTATGCCAGACTCTATCGAAGGCTTTCGATATGTCTAGTGCAATAGAAAAAGTCTCACCGAAGTCCCGAAAGGAGGATGACCAAGAGTTAGTAAGATATGAAAGAAGATCACCAGTAGAGCGACCCTTAAGGAAGCCATACTGGCGATCTGAGAGCAGATTATGAGAAGAGAAATGCTTAAGAAATTTGGAAGCAAGAATAGTTTCAAAAACTTTAGAAAGACAAGAGATAAGAGCAATTGGACGAAAGTTGGAGGGTTGAGAGCGGTCACCCTTCTTTGGGACAGGTTGAATGTGAGCAAACTTCCAGCATGAAGGGAAGACGTTAGAGGATAGACAGAGACGAAAGAGTTTGCCTAGGCAGGGAGTCAGCACGGAAGCACAGTTTTTGAGAACAACAGGAGGAACACCGTCCGGACCGTACGCCTTATTAGTGTTAAGCCCAGAGAGGGTAGAAAGTACATCTTTAGAAGAGATTAGGATATTAGGCATAAGTAAGAGAGAGGAGGGCGGAGAGGGAGGAATAGCACCGGAATCATCCAAGGTGGAGTTTCTAGCAAAAGTTTGAGCGAAGAGTTTAGCTTTGTCAGAGGAAAAAGTGCTGGACACAAGTACACCTGTCATAGACTTGTGAGGGGAGAGATTGTAGAGAGGGCATTGATGGATTATGTGCTGGTGACAAGGGAAAGATTGTGTAGACTGCTGGGTGTGAATGTGATGAGAGGCGAGGCGGAGGGTATGTCAGATCATTACCTGGTGGAGGGAAAGCTAAGAGTTAAGAGTTACAGGAGAATAAGAGACAAGCGTGAAGTAAGAGAGGTAATAAAAGTTAGTGAGTTAGAGAAGAGTGAAAAAGAGAGGGAGTACAAGGAAAGACTAAATGAAAAGCGGATGGAAGTGAGAGAGATGGAAGAGAGAGAAGTAGAGGTTGAATGGCAACAGTTTAAGGAAGGAGTGAAAGCAAGTGCAGAGGTAGTATGCGGCAAAAGGAAAGTAGGAGGCAGAGGTATCAGGAAGGGAAGCGAGTGGTGGAATGATACGGTGAGAAAGGCAGTTGAGGAGAAGAGACAGTGTTTTGAGAGGGTTTTACAGGATGGTAGTGTTGAGGTATGGGAGAGGTACAAGGAGAAAAGGAGAGAGGCAAAACGGAAAATTAGAGAAGCGAAAAAAGATGCAAACGAAAGGTGGGGCCAAAGGCTGAGTGAGAATTTTGAAGAACGAAAGAAGATGTTCTGGAAGGAGGTAAATAAAGTAAGGAAAGGAGGACAAAAGAGGGAAGAGTCAGTGAAAGATGCAAATGGAGAATTACTAGTGGAACCAGTTGAAGTGAGGAAAAGATATGCCGAGTATTTTTAATCTTTGTTAAATACAAGAGATGGAAGAGAAGCAGTGATTGAAGCAGAGGTGGATGGAGATAGGTTACCCAGGCCACCCAGGTGGCAGGGAATGAATGAAAGGATTGAGGAAAATGAGGTGAAAGAAGCAGTGAAACAAATGAGAGCGGGAAAAGCAGAGGGTTTGGATGGTATTGCTGTGGAGTGTATAAAGAAGGGTGGAAATGTTATAATAGATTGGTTGGTGAGACTTTTCAATGTGTGCTTTGTTGTGTCAATGGTACCAATAGACTGGAAGAGTGCATGTATTGTGCCGTTGTACAAGGGGAAGGGAGATCGGCAGGAGTGTTCAAGTTATAGAGGTATTAGTTTATTGTCAGTGGTTGGAAAGCTGTATGGCAGGGTGTTGATAGAGAGGATAATAAAGTGTACGGAAGTTGCAATAGGAGAAGAACAGTGCGGTTTTAGGAGGGGAAGAGGGTGCGTGGATCAGATGTTTGCAGTAAGACAGTTATGCGAGAAGTATTTAGAGAAGCATAAGGAGATATTTTGGGCTTTTATGGACTTGGAAAAAGCATATGATCGTGTGGACCGTGAAGCAATGTGGAAGGTGTTAAGGATTTATGAAATAGGAGGAAATTTGTTAGAAGCAGTTAAGAGTTTTTATGAAGGGAGCAGAGCACGTGTGAGAGTAGGAAATGGTGAGTTGAGTGAATGGTTTGAGGTAAAGGTAGGTTTGCGACAGGGTTGTGTAATGTCACCATGGCTGTTTAATATGTTTATGGATGGTGTGGTGAGGGAGGTGAAAAGGAGAACTATGGGAAGAGGATTGGGTTTAGTAGGAAAGAATGGTAGAGATTGGGAGTTGAATCAGTTGCTGTTCGCTGATGACACAGCATTGGTGGCAGATTCTGATGAGAAACTGCAGCGGGTAGTCAAAGAGTTTGGTGTGGTTTGTGGAAGGAGGAAACTGAAGGTGAACGTCAATAAAAGTCAAGTAATGGTGTGTAATAGGGGAGAGCATATGGTGAATCTAGATGTGAGGCTGGATGGGGAAATATTGGAACAAGTAGAGTGTTTTAAATATCTAGGAGGAACGATAAGCAGGAGTGGAGGTATGGAAGTGGAGGTAAAACAGAGAGTGTGTGAAGGAAGGAAGGTTTTCGGAGCAATGGAAAGTATGCGGAAGACGAGATATCTCGGAATGAAAGTAAAAAGTGCACTGTATCAAGGAATTGTTGTGCCAACAGTGATGTATGGGGCTGAGACATGGGCTCTGAAGAAAAAGGAGAAAAGAGGGCTGGATGTGATGGAGATGAGCTGCTTGAGGAGTATGTGTGGAGTTACTCGTAGAGACAGATTGAGGAATGAAGAGATACGTAGGAGAGTGGGGCAGCAGGAACATTTGTCAGCCAGAGTGGACAGAAGGGTGCTGAGCTGGTATGGTCATGTTGAACGAATGGGAGATGAAAGGCTTACAAAGAGAATATGTGAGTCAGGTACAAGGGGAGATAGAAGGGCAGGAAGACCCCCATTGAGATGGAGAGACTGTGTAAGAAAGTCTTTGGATGATAGAGGAATTACTATAGATCAGGCAGGGGAAGTGGTGGTGGACAGGAGTGAATGAAGAATGCTTGTGAATAGTTGAGTGAACACGTGGTCATTTGGAGTAAGGGGTCGGGCGCAAGTTCGACTAGATAATAGTCCATCAGGCGCCTGGCCCGGGGGGACGATTAATATGAAGGGTGTGCCTGGAAGTGTGGTGGGATGGCTTGTGGCTTTGGCTCCGCTGCATGTCTGCCTGCCGAGATCGGAACCTCTCTGGGTGGTCAGGGGCCGGGGGAGTGCTGGAGCGACCTTGGTAACCCTGGTCTCTGGGTCTTCTCCTGGGTGACCTGGATGTGTGTGAGTTTGTGTTTTTTATC
Source organism: Paralithodes platypus (assembly GCA_032716605.1). NCBI lineage: Eukaryota > Metazoa > Arthropoda > Malacostraca > Decapoda > Lithodidae > Paralithodes > Paralithodes platypus. Next base: position 9,847,378 of record CM064542.1, read on the forward strand.
TGTGTTTATTTTTTGTTTTATGTTGTTTTCGTGTTTTTCCTGTTCTTGCTCTGTCTTGAGTCGGCTACCCCCAAAATGGGGATTGGGCCTGAGCATATACTGTAGATAGTAGATAGATAGACTTTTCTCAAACATTGTATAACTAGGAAGCGTATATTCGGCTAAAAAGTCTCTGTCTTCCGTATTTAACCAAGATTCTGTAATGCCGATTATATCATAATGTTCTGTAAACACGATTTCCTTTAGATCTGAAAACTTATTGCGTATGCTACGAGCATTTACATAGAACACCTTAAGAGTATTAGAGTTAGATGTTACTGACTGTGCATTGTCTGAATTTTCAGTTCGTATTTGACTTACACTACCCTGTCTGGATACCCCCGGTTGACCCCGTTTTTTGAACGGAAATCCTTGACTGCATTGTTCAGCAGACGACCAAGACGTGCAGCTCCTACTCATTGAGATGTACACCATCTCCTGAAAACAAAGATTTATCATAGCAAAAATGATCCCACGTGTCGACAAAGCCGATGTCCTCCTCCCTTCAGAGGTTGGCTAGTCGGCGATTTGTACTGGTAGTTATTGTAGAATCGGTTTTCTACATCAATCCGGGGAACAATTCCTGAAATAAAGATTCTATTAGATTTTTCCTTGTAGGACTTGATCAGCCGCCGGTACTTGCAAAGTAGTTCCTCTGACCGCGTCCGTTAGACATCATTAGATCCAACGTGGATGACGTACGTAGTGCTTGCGGGGGCGAGCCTGGAAACCTCTTCCACAGCCGCAACAATGTCGTCCACGCCGCCACCTGGGATACAGAATCACTTTCTGGTCCTGGGTGCCCTGGTGCAGAACTCGGCTAGTTGGCCACGGACCATGGAGTAGCCCACAAGCCGAACTTCTTCTGTTTCCTCTTCCTCGTCAATAGCAAGATATTTGAAGCGGTTTTGGCATGTTGTCGGGATGACCTTCCTGGTACTGGTACTACGACGCACATTGTTTCTCACTAACTGAAAGTTGTCCTGGGGGGGAGTGAGAGTAGAGTCATTACTATTATCTGAAACATCTAAGGTAGCTGCTGGTGTGGGTACCGGTACCGGTACTGCATGCACTGGAATGGCGGTTGACATCGTAGTGGTTTCTTGGGCCGAGGGCACTCCTACATTGAGTGTGGCAAATTCTTGAAGGGATTCAAGCTTCGTAGTCAGGGCATCGATCTTGCGGTGAGCTGCATTCAATTCATCCGCCATATTCTCTTGGAGCTGGCAGAATCGCCAAACCTATCGGAACAACTCGTGCAGGTTCGCTGCGGCGCCATGACAATATAATCACAATATGCCTGAAAATCACACAAATTTATGTTAGCAAAATGGTACAATTAAAGCTTGAAAATCACAAAAAATTTATGTTAGGGATCTGCCTTGCTTAGGCCAATCGGCTTTCTGCAGACTTCCATTTTCTTATGTTAGCAATGTGATACAATTAATGCCTGAAAATCACAATTTTTTTGGTTAGCAATATGATAAAATTAATATGGCTGTAAATCACAAAAAATATGTTAGCAATAGAACACAATTTATGCCTGAAAATAAAAAATTAATTGATGTTAGCAGTATGACACAGTTAAGGGGAGACGAGCCGTTTGTTTGGTCATTCATTAATTCCTTTATTTCTTAGTTTCCTCACTAGACCTCCATCAAGCTTAAAAAAAAACCCTAGACCCCCTTTCAATATAAATTTGTATATTTTTCGATAGAAAAATGTCCCGGCCGAAGGCCGTTTCCTCTTAAAATTTCAGGCTCGCTATCGCTCTCCAGGAAAAGATCGAAACCTAAATGGCACAAAAGGTCATAAAATTGACAAAGAAATGAGGTAAAAGCTGTAAAAAAAATTCAAACTAATGGGCCGAACGTCTTTTAATCTCAAAACAATGGGGCTTAACACGAGGGAGAAAGGGGACCAGAGAAACGACTCGTCTCCCCTTAAAGCCTGAAAATCACAAATAGACTAGAAAATTGTTACAAAATTTACTGGAAAAAACGTGGGAGAGGGTTAATTTAGCCTAGTGAGAAAACTGGAAAACAGTGTACAGTACAGTAAAACAATTGTTAGCAATATGATACAATTAATGCCTGTAAATCACAAAAAGAATATGTTAGCAATAGAACACAATTTTATGCCTGAAAATACAAAACATTTATGTTAGCAGTATGACACAGTTAGGCTAAAGCCTGTATATTAGTTTATAAAGTAGTCGACACAATAATAATAATAATAATAATAGAGTTAGTAATATCCCTGGCAAGAGTGTGAGAGGCCTATTAATATGGTGACAAGTATCTGAAATGTGATTAATAAATAGGCTATCAAAAAGTATTACAGTAACTAAATTATTCTAACCCAATAGTAAAACTATCTTAACAAATGTTAATGTGTGCGATTTATATAGATAACCAAGATAAAATGTTCAACCAAGTACAGTATTGGCTAGACTTTGATATATAAAGTACAAGAAGAGGGTTTGCTTATGCGTACACAGGTGGCGCTGGTATCGCCGGCGTTTTCTACGAATGCTAGACTACTCAGCCCATGGGACATCTCGGCCAGGACAGCTCGGCCCACGGCGAGACAGCTCGGCCCAGTAAAAACGAGACAGCTCGGCCCCGTGTTTTTTCCTATATACTATTATATTATCTTAACCTAACCTAACCTAACCTAACCTAACCTTAATCTTTATTAAATTAACCTAACAGTTTAGCCTAAATAACAAAAGATGGTGAGTTTGGACAGGATTTGGTACTGCATACATGGCCTCACCTATAAACCCTCCACTTAGCTCTCCCCATCCTATATCCTGACTGGTCTTGTCAAATTGCCCCATAGCAAAACATGGGGCCGAGCTGTCTCAAATAATGGGCCGAGTTGTCTCACCGTCGTGGCCGAGTTGTCCAAAAGTGGGCCGAGCTGTCCGAGCTGAGTTGTCCCATGGGCCGAGTCGTCCAGTTACCCTCTTGCTAGACTACTCGGCCCATGGGACATCTCGGCCAGGACAGCTCGGCCCAGTAAAAACGAGACAGCTCGGGCCCGTGTTTTTTCCTTTATACTATTATATTATCTTAACTTACCCAAACCTAACCTAACCTAACCTTAATCTTTATTAAATTAACATAACAGTTTAGCCTAAATAACAAAAGATGGCGAGTTTGGACAGGATTTGGTGCTGCATACATGGCCTCACCCATAAACCCTCCACTTAGCTCTCCCCATCCTATATCCTGACTGGTCTCGTCAAATTGTCCCATAGCAAAACATGGGGCCGAGCTGTCTCAAATAATGGGCCGAGTTGTCTCGCCGTCGTGGCCGAGTTGTCCAAAAGTGGGCCGAGCTGTCCGAGCCGAGTTGTCCCATGGGCCGAGTCGTCCAGTCACCCTCTCTATTTGACAAATAGAATTTTGAAAAACAAACGTTTATCAGTCAAAACTACAGTACAATGTCATGCAAGATAACTACTGGATGGTTTGCTAAGCACTTAACTACAGTGATGGCTAAAACATCTACAATAAGTGCTAGAACTTTATAATATGAAACAAGCAAATAATTTGTTTACTTTAGAGCGTCGGTCGTCACTAACCGGTACAAATGTTAAAAAAAGGCACTCTCGGTAAACAAACGTTTTTCAGTCAAAAACACAGCAAAATTACATGCAAAGCAACAACAGGACAGTTGAGCTAGCACTTAGCTACAGCTCATGCAAATAAATAAGGGGATGAGCAATGGAGTATTCAAGTTATGGTCAAATTTCGAGCACCGAGAGCGAAGTGTTGTTGGCAGGGTGGCGGGTGGCGGGTAAGTGAGAGAGAGAGAGAGAGAGAGAGAATAAGAGAGTGCAAAGGTGTACAAAAGGAAATCAAGCAACAGCAGATAAAAAGGCGACCTATCAAGACTGCTTTCCCTCGAAATCACTGATGCTCAAGTGTCCAAACAGTAGTTTGGAGTGGGTAAGTGAAAATTGGAAAGGAAAGACTGCTCTGGGACAAATGTCCGTTGCAGGATTAGGAGATGTTAGTAGGGGACAGTTGTTAGTAATATAATAGGGGAAACAAAACACACACACACTTTATTAATTTACAAATGCAGTCAGTCGTGGATTTAAGGCAAGGTGTTTGTCTAGGCGAAGTTTAAAAGTATCATTGGTGTTGCAGTCTATGACATCTAATTCCACAAGTTGACAACTCGATTGAAGAAGAAATTACGAGACTTGTGCGAGTTAAAAGATTTACCAATAATTTTGAAACCGTTCCCCCGCGTGTAATTTGATTGGTAGATAGTGAAATATCTATTACAGTTCATACTGTCGATGCCTTTCATGATTTTGAACACTTGAATTAAGGTGCCTCTTAATCTGTGCTTGGTTAAAGGAAATGGATTTAATTCTCTAAAACGCTCCTCGTATGGTTTGTTCTTTAGGCAAGGTATCATTTTGGTAAGTCTACGTTGAACTCGTTCTAGCTTGTCTATATCTTTTTGGTAGTAAGGTCACCAGGATTGAACGCAATATTCCAGGAGAGGGCGGACTAAGGAATGGTAAAGAGATAGGATTACATCTTTGGATTTATGCTCTAATGACCTGCCTGTAAAGCCAATTATTTTGTTTGCCTTCTTAATAACTGAACATTGTTGACTCGGCTTTAGGTTACTCAATATTATTACTCCTAAATCAGTTTATCTGTTTACACTCTTAAGCTGGGTGCCATTCATTGAATAGTTTACTTTCTCATTTTGGTTTCCGATATGGAGTACTTTACAATTATCCGCATTGAAACACATTTGCCAAATTTGAGCCCAATATTACAACTTATCTAGTTTATTTTGCATATCTTCATGTTCATTTGAGAGTACGCTATTTGCAATTTTTGTATCATCAGCAAACTTTGAGAATGTACAGGTGAAACCCTCATCTGTGTCGTTAATGTAAACTAGGAAGAGAACTGGCCCCAGTACCGTTCCCTGGGGTACCCCGATACTTACATTGATCCATTTGGATGCTTTACCATTTATGACTACTCTTTGCGTTCTGTCACAAAGCCAATTTTCTATCCATTTCAACATGGATATTCCATGCACTTTTAGTTTTATCAATAAACGTTTGGGAGGGGGGAACTTTGTCAAAGGCCTTTTGAAAATGAAGGTATAACATATCTACAGCTTTACTTTCAATATAAGGTTGAGGATATCGTGGAAGAAGTCTAAGAGGTTTGTTAATCAGGAGTGTTTATTATGAAAACCGTGTTGAGTATCTTTAGATATTTTGTTTTCCCCTAAGTGATGTACACGAGTTTGTCTCTTATGAGTGTTTCTAGCATTTTACATACAACTGAGGTTAAGCTAATTGGACGATAGTTACTAGGTAAGGATTTGCTGCCTTTTTTATTATCGGTGTTACGTTGGCGAGCTTCCACTGATCAGTCATAGTCCCAGACTGTAAAGATTTATTGAAGAGCAATGTCAGTGGTTTGAAGAGCTCATACTTAGCTTCCTTTAGAACTCTAGGCATGATCGTATTAGGTCCAGGCGATTTATTTACCTTGAGTTTATCTAAACATTTCAAAACTTCTCTCTCTGTAATGTTGATAATGCTTAGAACGTCAGAATTATATATCTGAACCGGCGATGCTGTAGGTCTTCTGTTGTAAAAACTGATGCAAAGGTGTTGAAAGCGTTACTCATGTATGCTTCATATTTAGCGTAATCTCCTTTCTCATCGACTAACGGTCCAATCTAATTGTTGAAGTCACTACTTTCTTCTTCCTGATGTAACTATAAATTTATTTTGGATTTGACTTACTTTTATTTGCAACCTGCAATTCTAGCGTGTTTTTACTTTGCTTGATTAACTTTTTGGCTTTGTGTAGTAGATCTACAAATGTCACATACAGCCTCAATGATTGGTTTAGATCATCATTGTTAATTGTTTAGGGAAGGTGTGGTGGAGTGGTCTTGCCACTGGCCTGGTAATCCAAAGGTCCCGGGTTCAAATCCCGATGTATCAATGGGAAGAATATTATTGGGATGGAATTTGTGCTGTACCTGGTATCAGTGCATTACCACAAGTCCACCGAAACGTCAATAAAATACCCTCATTGTTCCCTGATTAAATAGCACTGTATGAATATTCCCATATTCAAAATATGCTATAGGGGTGCAATGCCTGGTGAGTTATCTGCTCAACAGGTGGCGTTGTGTGTGTGTAAGTGTGAGAGTCCGAGTGTAGGGGATGAGACAGTGAAGCACGGGAATGAGGTTGCTTCAGAGATGGGGTCGTTTCGGGCCATGAGTGAGCACCGTGCCTCATGTGAAGGCAAGATGGCAGGTGCTCGTTGTACTCTACGTGCTTCACATGTCTCACTCCCTAGACTGGAACAAGACCTCATGGGCTTCACTGTTCATTGTAAAGCGGTGAATGTTAAGGCTCTCAGCCTATGCCCGAGAGGAAGTAAGTTGGAATATAGAAAAAAAACAAAAAAAATCATAGAAGTCCAGTCGATTTCCCTGAGTAGTGCTCTAAGTTTACAGAAGTTTGCTCTCTTGAAATTTGGGACATTCTCTTTGCTGGTATAGAGTTCGTTGCTATTGAATTTGAAATGGAAAGTGATTATTTGATGGTCACTATTACTGAATTCATCACCAACATTCAAATGTTCTCTTAATTCTTCTTTTGTTGCAAGTACAAGGTCAAGAACGTTATTACCACGGGTCGGCGATCAAACAAATTGATAGAGCAAACTCTCTTGCATACAAGTCGTGTCCGGAGTGTGATATTAGAGTATTGCCCCAATTGGTCACAGGTAAATTAAAGTCGCCAAAAATTACAGTATCTTGTGATTTTCTTACATCTGCATTTTGTTCGTAAATTTCTCATTCAGTTTGCACTGATTGAGCTGGAAGTCTGTATATTAATGCAAGTATAATTTTGGTATCTTTATTATTATTTATTAGCACAAAGGATGTGTCAACGTTCACAATTTATGGTTTTGACAAGAGGATGGGTGACACGCTAATCGGTGCCACTTACACGTGGCGATCTTTGTCACAGATAAGACTGTTTTTGATAACAAATAAAACGCCACCTCCATTTCTATCAATTCAGCTTTTCTCAAACATTACATAACCTTGAAGTGAATACTCTGCTAAAATGTCTCTGTCTTCTGTATTGAACCAATATTCTGTTATGCTAATTACGTCATAGTTGTCTGTAAACACTAGTACCTCTAAATCTGAAAATGTATTGCATAATATTATGCTATTAGCGTTTACATAGAAGACCTTTAAAGTTGTGGTTTTAGAACTCACGGAACGCTCTTTAATCAAATTTTTGGTTCTGGTCGGATCTACATTTACGTTCATGGCTGTCCCCGGTCCTCATCCCTGGCAGTTTTGGATTTGGGTCTTGTTGATCGAGCTTTATCCAAATTCATGGCTCTCGACAGATTAGCATTTAAGTCCTTCGCAGGTTGCCGTCCTCGCTGTCTTCGGTCCTCCTTCCTGGTTTTCCTGTGTTGAGTTGATTTCTTCTCCGAAAATCCTTTACCTCATCGTTGAGAAGACATGGTTTCATGGTGATGGCGTTGATCTTGTTATGGGCTTCATCCAATTTCGCTGTCAAATCCTCTCGTTGCTGGCAGATTTGGCAGAATTTAAGATCGGCAGCAGCAAACATGGAAGCACCAAACCTACCGGCGCAGCTCATACAGGTGCGAGGCATGGAGACAGTCACTCTCTTCAGATCACTTCACTCACTTCAAGTCACTTCACTCACTTCAAATCACTTCACTTACTTCAAATCACTTCACTCAATTCAATTCACTTCACTCACTTCAAATTGGTTTACTCTCTTAAATTCACATCGCTCACTTTGATCACTTCACTCGATTCAAATCGCTTTGCTTACTTTAATGGCCGAAATGATTGTTTTGTGTTTAAATATGCAGAATAGGCAACCAGGGGTGATAGAATTATACAAAAATTAACACGAGGAACTAGACCACCAGGGGTGATAGCCTAGTCGAAAACAAAAACATAAAACATTGAGTGAGCTACATAGAGCTACATAGATACACAGACCACACAGACCTCAAGGTCCTTACTAGGCAGTCTGGCCTTACAAACTATAATATGCATATATGCATATATACACATACACATACATACATATACATATATATATATACATATATATACACATACATATACACATACATACATACACACATATATATACAGTATATATATACATACTGTACAGTGCACACACATACATATACATACATTTTTTTTTTTTTTTTTTTTTTTTTTTTTTTTTTCCATATCACCCCAGCCCTCTGCAGATAGAGGTCAAGCCTTCCCTTGAAGGCGTTTATTGTGTCGCTCTCCACCACTCTCGCTGGTAGTTTATTCCACTCTGTCGCCACACTGTAGGTGAAGAAACTCTTTGTGACATCTAGGTTTGCCTTTTTGGTTTTTAATTTCATTCCATTTCCGCGAGTTTGATTAGTATTGTTTAATGTGAATAGTGCATTTACATCGACTTTGTCGAAACCTTTTAGTATCTTAAAGCACTCAATAAGCTGACCCCTCAACCTCCTCTTTTTTAATGAGAACAGATTCAATCGTTTAAGTCTTTCTTCATATGGTTTATTTCTTAATGAGGGTATCATCTTCGTCGCTCTACGCTGTACTGACTCGAGTCTTACAATGTCCTTGATCAGATAAGGTGACCAGAACTGCACACCATATTCAAGGTGGGGCCTCACCATACTTTTGAACAGTGGCACTATTACGTTTTCATGTTTATATGTAAATTTTCGTTTAATAAAGCCCAATGCTATGTTTGCCTTATTTGCAGCTGCTATACATTGGTCGGAAGTTTTTAGGTTTTCAGATATTAGTACCCCTAGGTCTTTTACTACCGTTGCGGTTTTTATTTGTTTGCCATTCATTTCGTATTTGTATTTCATATTTCTGCTACCAACCTGCAGCACCTGACATTTATCGACATTGAAGGGCATCTGCCATTTTTTCGACCACTCTGATATCTTGTTTAAATCAGATTGCAACGCATTTCTATCATCTTCGTTCAGGACTGTATTTCCTATTTTTGTATCGTCGGCGAATTTGGAAATGGTGTTGTTTACCCCTACATCGATATCGTTAATGTAAATGAGAAACAGGACCGGTCCAAGGACTGAACCCTGTGGAACTCCACTAGTGACAGGCTCCCACTCCGATTCCACTCCATTTATCACCACTCTCTGTCTTCTGTCCGTAAGCCAATTTTTTATCCAAGAATGAATTTCACCTTTGATACCTATCCTCTCCAGTTTAGCCAATAGTTTTCGGTGAGGCACCTTGTCGAAAGCTTTTTGAAAGTCCAAGAAGATTATATCTAGTGATTTCGTCATGTCGTTATATGTGAATAGTTTGTTATAAAATTCAATCAAATTTGTTAGGCATGACTTATTTGATCTAAAGCCGTGTTGACTATTTTTGATTAGGTTGTTTGATTCGAGGTAATCTACAATCTTATCTCTAATGATTTTTTCCATGATTTTTCCTACAATTGAAGTTAGGCTAATTGGTCTGTAATTACTCGCTTTGGCCTTGCTACCCTTCTTGTATATCGGCGTAATGTTCGCATCTTTCCAATCACTCGGTACAATCCCCTGTAGTAGTGATAAGTTAAATAGTTGTGTCAGGGGTTTTGCTATTTCGTCCTTGACATTCTTAATTATTTTCGGGTGGAGCATGTCGGGTCCCGGGGTCTATTTACATTTAAATTACTCAATTTGCTTTGTACTTCGGTAACACTGATGGTGAAATCTCCTATCTCATGAGTTGAGGTGTTATTTTCAAGGGTATGATCGATAATTTCTTCTGTGAAAACTGAGCCAAAATATTTGTTGAGCAGATTTGCCGTGTTTGTGTCGCCTGTTATTGTCTGGCCATCTTCTATTAGCGGTCCGATTCCGCTTTTGATCTGTTTATTTTTGTTTACGTAACTGTAGAATTTTTTGGGGTTTGTGGCACTTTCTCTGGCAATAGTCATTTCGTAATTTTGTTTGTTCGCCCTAATTATTTTTTTCACTTCCCTTCTACTATTTTGTACAAGTTTTTAATTACTTCATGTTTGTGTTATTTTTTACAAGTTTGTGGAGTTGATTCCTTTTCCTTATTGCCTTGCCAATGTCTCTACTGTACCAAGGGGGCATACTTGATTTCGTACTACGTTTTGGTTTCATGGGTACAAATTGTTTATGCGCTTCTGTAATTGTAGACTTAAAATGTCCCCATAGTTCATTTACTTTGTTTATATTTATGAGGTTTGAGTGTATGTTTGATAGCGATTCCTTAAGTCCGTCATAATTTGCGTTTTTGAAGTCCGAAACCATTCCTGTTGTTTTTACTGAGGAATATTTGCTTATAACGTTGATTCTTAAGATTTTATGATCGGACGTTGCCAGATGTTCACCTACATCCAGGTTTGATAATAAATTTCTTGGGTAGTGATTACGAGGTCTAGTATATTCCTGTCTCGCGTCGGCTGTTTTACGTGTTGAGTCAAAAAATTGTCCTGGATGAAGCTTGTCATTAGGCGTGACTCAGCATTTTTTCCGGTCGTGGTATTCCAGTCAATTAGGGGAGGTTATAGTCACCTAGTAAAACTGTTTCGTCGGAATTAAGGGTTTTCTCTAGTATTTCATAAAAAATTGTATCATCGGCAACAGTTAGTCTCGGTGGTCGGTACGCTGTAGTGATATTTAAGTTCATGTTTTTTGTATTTATTTTGACGCACACTATTTCTGCATTACTTTCGGGGAGAGTCACCTCGACTGGGTTTAAGTAGGTTGCAACGTACATTGCAACCCCCCCTCTTTGTTTTCCATTGTTACGGTCTTTATGAAAAAATTTATATGGCTCTATGTGATATTCATGAAGTAGATCTTTATTTTTAAGGTTCAGATGTGTTTCCGTTATACAAATAACGTCAACTTTCTCATTTAATAACAGACATTTGAGTTCGTCTATTTTGTTTCTTATTGAGCAGGCATTTATGGATATTATTTTTATATCATTTCTCTCAGCATGCGCTGGATTTGTTTTTCTTATTGGTGAGGATGGGTTTGGGGTTATGACTTGAAGCCGCGGCGGGTTGTCAAATTCATTCAGTTGGTTGGGTTGGCTTGGATGGGGTTGGGTGGGGTTGTTTAGTTGTTTTGTGGTTCAGGTAGGTAAGTTTTCGCAACTTGTGGGCCATTGGGGTTGACGGTTTCCTTTAAATGGTTGTGATGGACTTCTAAGGGTTGGGTGGGGTTATTTATTTCTCTTAACTGTGCGGGTGGAGTTTGATTGGGTGGGGTTGTGGGAGGGCTTTTCCGGGGGTAGCGATATCAATACTCAGAGGAGTCTATTAGCATAGTTATTTCTCGGTCCTGACTGGCGTTGTTTTCGTGGGCAATGTAGGTTGCTTGATTTAGGGTGTCACTCATGTGCTGAACGCCTTTTTCTGATAAATGAATGCCATCTCCGCTGTACAGGGACGAGTTCCCTACAAAGGTGGTCCAATTGTCCACATACAGTACCTTCTCTTGTTCGCACATGACCTTGACTGCGTTGTTAATTTCTATGGCTCTATTTTGTCCGTATGAGCTTGTTTTAATCCGGGGTATGACGCCGCTTACCACACATTTCGTGGTCTTCCTTTTCATGACTTTAATTAGGTTCTCAAAATCTTTTTCTATGGTCTTAATTGGGGCCTTACCTCCGTCAAAGCAGTCATTTGAGCCAACATTGACGACTACACAGGTGCCCTCTGGTATGGCGGAGTTAGTTATGTCTTTCAGGATATGTTCGACTTTACCGCCTGGAATGACCTTTACTGACCTTTTTCCTCTGTTCTTGGTGGCAAAGCCCGCTCCTTGACCTCGCATGAGACTGTCACCATATACTAGGGTGAGTTTCTCCTTCCCGCTGACTCCGTGATTTGATGGTTTCGTTGTTTTCCTGTCAGGAGTTTTCTTGCCTTTCGAGCTTGCTTTCACGTGGTCAGTTACCTCGTGTGCAAATCTGTTTTTGATGGGGTTACCTGGTGTCGCTTTTCCATTCCCATTCCCATTCACGTGGTCAGTTACCTCGTGTTCGTTGTTTTCGGCGAGAACAGCAAATCTGTTTTTGATAGGGATACCTGGTGTCGCTTTCCCATTCCCTTGGGATTTGTTCTTGTTACGCCTGTTGACTACTGTCTGATATAGATCATTGGATGGGTTTTCTTTTTGAAGATATTTAACAACGTCGACTTGCTTACTCTCTATGTCCTTTACTCGCTCTTTTAGTGAGAAATTTTGATGCGAAAGTACACCTACAGTCTCCTTTAGTGTGAGATTATCTCGTTTCAGTTCGTCAACCTGTGCCTTGTGTGCTTCTAATGTGCACTCCAAGAGCAAAAAGTTTTCACCAGTTAAACACATAAAACACTTGGCATTTGGATACCCATGACGCGGATACCATTCCTTGTAGTAGTTCTTGTTACAGGAGGGGCATTTAATTCTGATCGGTGCCATGATTTGGGGTTAGTGAGGGAGAATTTGCAAAAACGAAAGGTACAAAATGTTGGAGTGGTCACTTCCCTTAAAAGTTGTTCCGATGTTGATGATGCAGGTTGCAAGGTGTTGGTGGGGGTTGAGGATAGTGTCTGTTACGTCGGCACTTTAGAAATAAATTTGGGACGGGTTTTGGGGGTGGGGGGGGATGGTCCTATGGCCCTTATTTTATACCCCTATTTCCCCTCATAAACCGGGGTTTGAAGGGGGGGGGGGGGGGGGGGGGAAGAGAGAGAGAGAGAATTAGTTTATTGGGGGCTGTATTCACCCGGGTGGGGCACTCCTCGTAAAGCGGATGTTGTTGTCGGGGTGGCGGTGCCTTTTGTTGGGGGGGAGTTGGGAGGAGAGGGCGAGAGAGAGAGTGATAGAGTGAGAGGGAGTTATTGAAAACTAGGAATTACAATGGATAGGCAGCTGGGAGATGGTGTGGGACTAATCAAAGGAGGTATTTAGACAAGGAGGAGATATTTAAGCTTATAGAGGGATTTTTTTTTAGCTTGAGTGTGGCAGACCAAGATTTTTGCAAGAAGGATTTAAATAATGGGATGGGGGATTGTAATTCTGGATGTTTATAGTGAGAGTTAGTGAGAGAGACAAGTATGTATATAAGAGAGATTTATATGTAAAAATAGGTTAGGTAGTTTATAAGGGATATTGGTAAAACTAAGTTACAAGATACTGGTGAGGGCAGAGGGGAAAGGCAGCATGCACGGTGTGGTGGGGCAGGAGGCGGCGCTCGGAGCTCGGGAAGACACTTCCTCAAAGAGAGAGAGAGAGAGAGAGAGAGAGAGAGAGAGATAAGGTACATTATAATAGCACGCCAGCTTGTTGAGGGGATAGCGAATTGACTTTCTACCAAGGAGGCGGGCGTTCGCGCCGCGCTAGAACGAGATAATTGTATCTACTAATCCAGGATAATTACCATCTCCCTTGAGCACAGGGATGGGATTATGACCTCTATTGGTCATAACCTAAATGAAAATTTAGATAAGTGAACAAACTAATGGAATAGTTTAAATAAAATAACATAGGATGAGACCTATTTCTACTTTGCCTTTGATTTTCTCGGACCTTTTTATTATTCATGAGATTATCAACTCTGCGAAGCAGAGTGCTATCACGCACACAGATCCCGCCGATATACTGTGCACCACCAGCCAGCTTGTCCATTGTCCGTCATCCATATCCATTTGGTTAATGTGAAGGTCATTCAAAATTAATGTTCAATATAACTTATAGGTTAAGGTCAAAGGTCAAGGTTAAAAATAAAGTCAATATATCATATTTGTTCAGTTTTTACTTAAAGGTCTTCATTTTCACTATACTAGTTACTGGTAACCTTGTTATCTCATTGACCAAATTTTAGATATATATTATAAAGGGTAAGGTCAAAGCTCAATGTCAAAAGTCAATTTTTTTGTTTTACTAGTATGTCTTATATACTGCTAGATTCTCACTAGGCTTACCATGAATATTCGGAATACCTAGGCCAAAGTCATACAAAAAACTATAGAATTCCATATGAAAGGTCAAGGTCACAGGTCAAGGTCAAATATATGGTCAATATGTTAATTTCTTTATTTCCCATGCAAATTTCACAAAATATGGTGAGATAGTTGCACTTTAAATGAAAAGGAAAATATTAAATTTTGAGACACATAATAAAGGTCAAAAGTCAAGGTCAACTATTTTTTATATATATATATATATATATATATATATATATATATATATATACCAGTATATATATATTTATATATTCTGACATACGGAGCCCTGTATATTAATTTAAGAGTTAGAATTAGAGTTGAAGGAGTCAAACTACCCAAACGGCGAAGCAGACTAGCGAGCGAACTAGCGAGTGGGAACCCAGCTCGCCCGCATACCAGCAAACAAGCCTTCACACCTGCGTGCGTCATAGGGGACCCTGCAAACTACTTCGATGACCCGACGCTATGACGTATGATCGACGCCAGGAGCTGTGATTGGACCAGGCACCTGCTATGCAACTAGAGGAGCTATGATAGGGGCGCGCACCATCACTCGCCTCCTGATTCGTTCCTACACCATCATTGTTTAGTATATAAGACCCGAGTTGTGGGCATTCAAATCAGTCTCATTTGGAGTTGGGGAAGGTGAACTTGCAGCTGGAGGAAGACGGGGTGAAGTATTTTAATGGGATTGTGACTGTCAGTCCGATTATATATGTGTGTGTTAAGTGTGTTCCGTGTAAACACTTACGTTATGTTGGTTAGTGAGATATGTGATTGCGAATTAACGTTAACGCTACTATTATGTGCTTAACTATTTGATTGCGAATTAACGTTAACGCTACTATTTATGTACTTAACTATTTGATTGGGAATTAACGTTAACGCTATTATTATGTACTTAACTATTTTAGTTGACTAACTTGTGGACTAAAGCAACTCTTTAAGTAATTGGGTTATGATGAAAGTAATACTATTGTTTTAGATTAATACTTACGAGTTCTTTCATTTTCTTTTAATTAAGCTTACATTGCTTAACGGTGCTTAGTACGGTGATGCTATTGCCTCATATTAGTAATATCGCCTTAGACTAACATGGCTGTGTTAATATTACTTCTAGTGATTTCCTAAGCTGAGGAAAATTCTTTTAGCTTCAAAATATTATTTTTGCTTTTCATATTATTTGAGTGAGACCTGAATCGAATCTATGAAGCGATCCTGTAACTTAATTTACTCATAATCAAACCTCAATGTTACGTGGTTAAGAAATACATTTAACTAATTATTAAATATATATCTAACTTTTTATGTGACTTTGATATAACTCCTGATGATAATAATAATATAATACTGTTAACGTAAGACAAGAACCAAGAATAATTACATTAACTATAAATAAAAGGACATATAAGAAAACTAGCTATTCATTTCAAAAAGGGTAAGAGACAGAAATATTCTTACTTTATTATTTATCTTTCAAGACTTTTTATAGAATTAATAGTCCTTCTTTAGATATAACTTCTTCGGTTCATAACCATAGCCTACTAAGCTTCGGTTAAATAATAATTCTTTATAAATACTACATGACTTTAATTAGTTTCAGTATTTTTCATAATTAAAGAGTATCAGTCAATAAAGGGTACTAAGTCCTAAGATCCGAAGGAAAGGAAGCAACAACAGGAAATAATTTTATTAGATTTTCCTTTTGTTTTGCCTTCAGCTAACTGATACCTTAATATATATCTCTGTGCTATCTAGATTCATCAAGTTAACCACTTGAGGATCAAGATACGTAACAATATATATATATGAATGAAACTAATTGATGGATTTTAATGAAATTAGGCATGCTTATTTGATTTTCTGGGGCAATATCAATGCATGCAATGTACTCGTACACAATGGTCAAGGTCACAGGTCAAGGTCAAAGGTCAACATTGATTATAATAATAATAATAATAATAATAATAATAATTTTTATTCAGTTAGCAATTTACAGAGTTGGTACCACATAGTTTGTTACAAATATGACATGTACCAGCCTTGCATAACTCCAACTAAGGATAGCCCAATAAGGCCGTTAGGGGTATTTCCATTGGGGTCCTATAGATTACTCAAATTTGAGAAAACTGGCTGTGTTAGTTGCTTATTACTTAAATACCATATATATATCAAATTTCATATACATATTGAAATAGTTGAGGTCAAAGGTCAAGGTCAAAACAAGAGTGTTCGTCATTTTCCCTAAACTCCTCCTAGACTGTTAAATGTATTGTCACCAAATTGTGTAGGCAAATTCACTTGGTCAATATAACGGCCCTCCAAATATATCTTATTTCTTTTTAGTCAAAGGTCAAAGGTCAAGGTCACAGTATATGGTCACTATTACTTATTTATAAATTGTTATGCAAATTACACCATATTCATAATGCTAGTAAATACAAACATTGGTGTTAAGCTAACTAAATATGTGATAAGAATTTCTAAGGTCAAAGGCCAAGGTCAAAGGTCAAAATAAGATTTGTACTAGTATTTCATATATACTGTAAGATTCTCACTAGGAATATGATGTATATTCTGAATACCTAGGCCAAGGCCATACAAGAATAAACATAGTTCCATTTGATAGGTAAAGGTTACAGGTCAAGGTCAAATATAAGGTCAATATGCTCATTTCTTTAATATCCATGCAAACTTCACAACATTTGTTGCAACAATTGTGCTTTAAATGAAAATTCAGACAATAAATGTTTTGACATCATGTAGGTCAAGGTGAAGGTCAAAGGTCAAGGCCAACTATTCCTTTAATACCTCTGAAACTAACTGATGATCCTTAATGACATTTGGCACGCTTATTTAATTTTCCAGGGTTACATCAATGCATTCATAAAATGTAATCCTACATAAAGGTCAAGGTAACAGATCAAGGTCAAAAGTCAAACTTCATCATAAAAAAATACTAAATTTTTTATAAGTTAACTGTTAGTTTCATTTTACTTAAATAACATATAGATCACTTTCATTTAAATACTCTAATACTTAAGGGCAAAGATAAAAAGAAGAGTGCTATTAATTTTCCTTAAAACTTTTCTTAGTTTGTTTAACCCTTTCTGTACCGGCAACGTCTTTTGTTATTATGTTCTAGCTATAATTAGACGATTTATTGGAGCTCATGAAAGGTCTGTGGTAGTAAATTAGATTAATTAAGATTGTTGAAAGCCTCCTAATTTGCTGGAGGCCCATTTTAAACTGAATAATATCGTCTGTTATTATCCAGTGTATAATGAAAAGGACATAACTGGTACTGAACGGGTTAATGTATCGTCACCAAATTTTGCAGGCAAATTTGGTTGGTCAATGCGACGAATGTTCAAATATTGTGTTTCTGAAATTCAAAGGTCAAGGTGAATAGTGAAGGTCACAGATTATGGTCACTATTTTATTTCTGTTTTATTGTTATACTTTGTATTTGTTTTTGTTTTTCTCTCTCTACATATATATATATATATAAGCCGTTAGTACCAAAGAGATTTAAGAATTCTAGGTCGCAGAGTTGGGTATGCATTTTTGTAATGTTTATTTATTCATTTTTTGTTTGTAATTTCGAAAACTGCATATCTGCTTTATTTATTATTTTCGAGTTCTATGTAAAAGTTAGCGATTTCAGATATTTGTATTAGGGAATTGATAGGGGATAGATACCATTCTACTTACGAAGAATTGATAAAATATATATTTTTCTCTCTATTAAACAAACAGTGGTTATTCATATACCATGGTGTTGAGAGAGAGAGAGATTTACATATATTTACATAGATTTACATAGATACACTGGCCACACAGATCTTACGATCCCTGCGAGGTGACCAGGACTTAATCCTAATAGAGATAGCAACCCTAAGAGAAAGTGGAAGGAAAGGATAGCAAAGATGAAGGCTCTCCCCACCCTCCGCTCCCTCCGGCAATATGCCGTACATGAAAATAGTTAGAAGTGAATAACCTTGCAGGGCTTGGAAATCGCCTGAAGGAATTTATAGTATAGTTAGAAATGGAAAGGAAAAGGCATGCACACCTTCAGAGAGAGAGAGAGAGAGAGAGAGAGAGAGAGAGAGAGAGAGAGAGAGAGAGAGAGAGAGAGAGTACAAAGGAGTACAAAGGACAAAAAGGAACAACAGGTCTTGCGACCCCTCAAGGTTACTTGCCCACCAAAATACTGCTGTTTGTAGTGTCCAACAGTATTTTAGAGAAATAAAGATGTGAAAAAGAAATACCTCACTGGGGATTAACATGGCAGAGAGAGAGGGGGGGGGGGGGGTGGCAATATTAATGGAATAGCACGATTAATGAAATATTTTATTAATTTACA
Source organism: Paralithodes platypus (assembly GCA_032716605.1). Taxonomy (NCBI): domain Eukaryota; kingdom Metazoa; phylum Arthropoda; class Malacostraca; order Decapoda; family Lithodidae; genus Paralithodes; species Paralithodes platypus. Next base: position 9,865,887 of record CM064542.1, read on the forward strand.
AATGCAGTCAACCTTGGATTCAGAGCAAGGTGCTTGTCAAGGCGAACGTTGAAGGAATCAACGGTGTTGCAGTCTATAACATCTTGCGGAAGTCCATTTTACAAGTTGAAGACTCGATTGAACAAGACATTCTTGGATTCGTGGGATTGGAATTATTTACCAATGATTTTGCAACGATTTCCCTGTATGTAGTTTGATTGGTCTTGTTACGACCGGCACAACGAAATAAACAAGGGCACTTAATATTGGACTAGAAGATAGGCTATATCTGCAACAACGGTACGCTAATTCCAAACCCTCGAACTATTAAGCCGGTGAACAAAACACTTAAACCCTCCAGAGTTAAGCTACTGGATAACGGGGTATCAATTAACTGGGTTTAGTGCACTTCTACAAAGGCTTTCCGGTGACGGCAAAGCCTACTCACAACAGGAGTACTTACGTTAATAAAATGCTCTCAAGTAATAACAATGCTTAAATAAACTATAACAAGATTTAATAAAGGAGTATATGCTTACGTTAACTTTAGTGTGAGTCTGAACTCGACACTAAACTCTTCAATGCTCTATGAAAACACTGGAAGTCTAGTCCTACAGCAAACAGATATGGAATCTTCTGAAAACCTCTGATGCTCTAAGATGCTCGTCGAATATAGAACAGAAATTATGCAGGGGCAGGACACCAAAGCGTGTATCTTAAATACACCAAAAAGTAGGATACATATCTATAAAACAAGGGAGTGCAACAACTCTGTGACAGCGCTAATAATAGCCACTCAAAACAGTACTTCCTTAGCCAAAGTAACAGCCATACTGGGTTGTGCACCATGCATTAACCTAGGCAAAAAGAATATGTGAATAATTCCTAAACCATACGCAGTTAAAGTTAATAAACACAATGCTGTCTTTATTACTAATAGAGTCTAGCAGCGGCATAAAAGGTACAAGGAGCCTAGGCAGAGTGCAAGCATGCTCGTAGCCTACGGTCTCCCCTTGAACAGATTTCCCTTATGTTACGTTAAGTGACTAGGAGGCTCTCTTGGTAAGTCCAGATCTCAAGTATCTGGTCTTACCCTGGCGCTCCACAAAGGTCAACAAAATGATGTAGCAAGCATACAAGAAAGAGTAGGCAAAAGCCCTTCGCTTGTATACTGCTACGCTCGCAAAGGAAAAATATGCACAAGGGTTACAGGCTACCTAGCTCCGTCGAAGTCGTACAGGCTCTGACTTGCCATGTACATAAATCAGACAACGACCAAAGATACCCTCCACTGTCTAGCATTAAATAGTAACAAAGAACAACTCAATAATTAGAAGCACTCAATAATAATATGACTCCATGTGACTAAGACTCTAATAATCCCTAAAGCTAGTGCAAAACATATATGTGAGAACTGGTGCTGGTAATACGACTGGCCGACTATGGAAGTCGTATGCAGAACCAGAAGGGATAAGTAATTGAATAAAGACAAGAAGTATTGGAAAAGAAGAAGTTCAGAGAGAGAAACAGTAGTAAAGAGGGTTAGATTGGGGACAGATTGCAAGGGACGTCTAGGACCAAGCTCTAAGGAGACACGCGGGTAGGAGCCCCCCAGCACCAAGCTGAGACAGCGACCCCCAATCACAAACCACTACGTCATGAAGAGCAGGCGTCATATGACGCGCCAGGCCCGCCGGCCAATCACGAGCGTGTGAACCTCCGCCCAAGCGAGGAAGGCACACGTACATACTACCACCTCGCTGCTCCTTCTCGCTCTCGCTCCTTGCAATTCATACTACATATCTTATACTCTATCAATGATATAAAATACTTCCAAGTGTCACAGACAAGAATAAAGACCACCACTGATCTGTCTGTGACAACATGAATACTAGGAAAGAAAGAACATCGTTCTACGATTATTATAGCCCATTTCACTGCCCTGGCGAGCGCTAGCGAGTACGAGTACATTCTGGCAAGCTGGCCAGCGTAACAGTCTATCGTAAAGTATTTACTACAGTTCATTTGTCGATGCCTCCGATGATCTTAAAGATTTGAATTAGGTCGTCTCGTAGTCTACGCTTTGTTAGGGGAAACACATGTAATTCTTCAAGATGTTCCTCATATTGTTTGTTCTTTAGACTGGGTATTATTTAAGTGACTGCGTTGAACATGTTCCAATTTGTCTATATCATTTTGATTGTAAAGGCACCAGGACTAAATGCAATATTCCATGAGTGGGCGAACTAAGGAATTATAAAGAATGAGGATTACATCTTTGGATTTATGCTCAAAGGACCTCCCTATGAAACCAATAATTGTGTTTGCTTTCTTAACAACCTCCTTGCATTGTTGACTAGGTTTGAGGTTACTTGATATTGTTACTCCTAAATCCGTTCCTTTTTCTACAATCTTGAGTTGGGTGCCATTCATTGAATAGTTCGCTTTCTCATTTCGGATTCCAATGTGAAGTACTTTGCATTTGTCTTCATAGAAACACATTTGTCATATTTTAGCCCATTCAGACAACTTATCTAAATTGACTTGCGTATCCTGAACGTGTTCTTTTGAGATTACGTTTTTGCTATTTTTGTATCATCTACAAACTTTGAGATTGTGCAGATGAAGCCCTCATCTATGTCGTTTATGTAGATTAGGAAGAGAACTGGCCCCAGGACTGATGCTTGTCGTACTCTGTATGTTACATTGGGCCATGTTGATGCTTTCCCATTTATGAGTACGCTTTGTTTGCTTTCACTGAGCCAATTTTCTATCCATTTAAAGGCAACTCTTTGTACGCTGTGCGAATTTAATTCAATAAGTGTTTATGTGGAACTTTATCAAAAAAAAATTGGAAATCGAGGTTTATAATATCTACAGCTTTACTCTCATCATATAGATTTAGGAAATCGTGGAAAAAATCTAAAAGGTTTGGAGAGCTCACATGTAGCTCTTTGAAAACTATGGGATAAATAGTATCGGGTGTAGGCGATTTATTTACCTTGCGTTTGTCTAAGCAATTCATTACTTCTGTCTCAGTAATGCGAATATTGCTAAGCGTATTTGAATTAACTATTTGTACTGGTGATGATTTAGGAATATCACTAAAGTCTTCTGTTCTGAAAACTGATGCAAAGAAGGTATTGAGAGCATTACTCATTTGTGCTTCATCTTTGGTATAGTCTCCATTCTCATCCACTAATGGTCCAATTGTTGAGAGAGAGAGAGTACAAAGGAAATCAAGCAACAACAGATCTAGTGACCCCTCTAGGCTGCTTGTCCTCCAAAACACTGAGGATCAAGTGTCCAAACAGTGGTTTAGAGTGGGTAAGGGAACACTGGAAAGGGAAGTACTGCCCTGGAACTAATGTCCATGGCAGGATTAGGAAGTTAGTAGGGGACAGATGGGTTAGTAACTGAGGGGGGGGGGGGATAAAATAAAGTTATTCATTTACAAACGCAGTCAGTCGCGGGTTTGATGCAAGATATTTGTCTAAGCGAAGTTTAAAAGAATCAACGGTGCTGCAGTCTATAACGTCTCGGTGAAGCCCATTCCACAAGTTGACAACTCAATTGAAGAAGAAATTCTTAGATTTATGTGGGTTAAAAGATTTACCAATAAGTTTGCAACCGTTTCCCCGCGTGTAATTAGATTGGTCGATAGTGAAGTACTTACTACAGTTCATATTGTCGATGCCTTTGATTATTTTGAACACTTGAATTAAGTCGCCTCTTAATCTACCTTGTATTAAAGGAAATATATTTAATTCTCTAAGACGCTCCTCGTATGGTTTGTTCTTTAGGCTAGGTATCATTTTGGTAACTCTACGTTGAACTCGTTCTAGCTTGTCTATATCTTTGTGTTAATAAGTGCACCAGGATTGAACGCAGTATTACAGAAGAGGGCGGACTAAGGAATTGTAAAGGGTTAGGATAACTTCTTTGGATTTATGCTCAAATGGCCTGCCTATAAAGCCAATTATATTGTTTGCTTTCTTAACAACTTCTGAACATTGTTGACTCGGTTTTAGGTTACTCGATATTGTTACTCCCAGATCGGTTTCTCTGTTTACATTCTAAAGCTGAGTGCCATTCATCGAATAGTTTGCTTTCTTATTTCGGTATCCGATATGTAGTACTTTACATTTATCCGCATTGAAACTCATTTGCCAAATTTGGGCCCAACATGACAACTTATCTAGATTGTGTTGCATATCAACAACTTGTTCTTTGGAGAGTACGCTATATGCAATTTTTGTATCGTCAGCAAATTTTGAGATTATATAGGCGAGACCCTCATCTATGTCGTTGATGTAAAGTAGAAAGATAATTGGTCCTAGAACCGATCCCTGGGGTACCCCACTACTTACATTGGTCCACTTAGATGCCTTACCGTTTATAACTACTCTTTGCTTTCTGTCGCTGAGCAAATTTTCTATCCATTTCAACACACTGTCTTGTATTCCATGCGCTTTTTGGTTAGGAGTAAACGTTTGTGGGGTACTTTGTCAAAGGCCTTTTGAAAATCAAGGTACACTCGGATGCCATAGTCTCTAGCCCACTCATACAAATTCGTGGACTTCACTCATTTATAATTATGGAGGTATATCTTTGGAAACGAGTTTACTGAATTTATGTCCTATAAATCAACTACAAAACTATATACAGTATTTATTGAAAAGCAAGTTCTATCCAAAATTCAATCCAGAATTTTATAATTGCATACAGAAAAACATAGGGGGTTCCAGGAATTACTATGAGTGGGCTAGAGACTATGGTATCTGAGTGTACAAAGGAAATCAAGCAACAATAGGTCTAGTGACCCTTCTAGGCTGCTTGTCCTCCAAAACACTGAGGATCAAGTGTCCAAACAGTGGTTTAGAGTGGGTGAGGGAAAATTGGAAAGGGAACTACTGCCCTGGAATTAATGTCCATGGCAGGATTAGGAAGTTAGTAGGGGACAGATGGGCTACTAACATAACACAGTTATAAGTGATCTTTCGTATATCTGGGAAAAAGAGTATAATGTCTTAGTAATATATATACGCAATAATCCTTGATGAATCTGAGGAGGGAATAAAATAAAGTTATTCATTTACAAACGCAGTCAGTCGCGGGTTTGATGCAAGATATTTGTCTAGGCGAAGTTTAAAAGAATCAACGGTGCTGCAGTCAATAACGTCTCGGGGAAGCCAATTCCACAAGTTGACAACTCGATTGAAGAAGAAATTCTTAGATTCCTGAGAGTTAAAAGATTTACCAATAATTTTGCAACCGTTTCCCCACGTGTAATTAGATTGGTCAATAGTGAAGTACTTACTACAGTTCATATTGTCGATGCTTTTGATGATTTTGAACACTTGTATTAAGTCGCCTCTTAATCTGCGCTGGGTTAAAGGAAATAGATTTAATTCTTTAAGGGGCATTATGCCCCTTTCCCACTGGTGAGACAAGTCATGATTTTCGTCGCCGAAACCAATAAATTGGCACATTCGTGACATGTCTCAACACCTCTCATGAAAAATCGTTTGACTCTCAAGGCCTCTCAGGCCTCGCAAGGGCCCTCGCGGGTCGTCGCATAATGTTCGCACAGTTTAAAATTTTGGACGAGGACTCACGATGATTGGTTACCCTCGCAAGCATCGTCGAGCATCGCCGAAGGGTTTCTGCGATCATCTGCGACATTGGCGAGACATTGCGGAGTCTGTCGCATGAAGAAAATCGTTGAAATGTTCCAAAACGTCGCACGACGGATCGCCGATGCTCTCGGAAGTTCCGAGAACATCGACGATCATCGGCGATTTCCTCGTCGATTAGTCGTCGACGTGCGCACGAATACTCGCCAAGAGTATACCCGCCAGGGGTATGCTCCGCACGAGGCATGCGAAGGGCCTTGCGACTTCGCAGAATGCTCAAGACACACCTGCCGAGGCCAAAAAGCAACTTCGGAGAGGTGGGTAAAAAAAAAAAATTAGGCCTATAGTGAGATATCTTTCACCTACGGTGAAATTTCACATATTGTTATATTTGTTGTTGTTGTTGATGAAATCTTATAGAATAACCTTTCATCTTGCCGTTCATGAAAACAAAACAATATCAAAAACAATTATTATGGGTGAAAACCGACTGAGAGTTAGGGCAAATACGGGCGGACTAATTATATGCCTTCACCTACGGTGAAATTCCACATATTGTTATTTTTGTTGTTGTTGTTGATGAAATCTTATAGAATAACCTTTCCTATTGCCGTTCATGAAAACAAAACAATATAAAAAACAAATATTATGGGTGAAAACCATGGGCCGAAAGTCAAAAAATATGAAAAATAATGTGGTTAACCATGAGGAAGAAAGGGGACCAGAAAAACGACCCATCTCCCCTTAATTCGGAGGTTGGCAATGCTTCGCCGGAGACATTTTTCTATCAAATAATGTACAAATTTAGCTTGCTCTCAAAACAAAAAATATATATGATGGCTCGCTACCGCTCACCAGGAAAATATTGATAACCTGGATGGGGGTAAACGTCTTAAAACAGTAGGCTGAACGGGGCCGAACGGATACAAGGCAAAGAGAGAGGGAGAGTAATAGAATAAAAAAAAAAAACGAGGAGAGAGAGAGAGAAAGAGTAAACTAAAAAAGGCGAGGTGGGCTCAATTGTTAAGCGTAACCCAAACATTGAGCCCACCTGCTGTTTGTTGTTTTCTCTTTCTCTCCCTCTCCTCGTTTTTTTATGTTTTTTTTCTATTTCTCTCCCTCTCTCTTTGCCTTGTATCCGTTCGGCCACGTTCAGCCTACTGTTTTAAGACGTTTATCCCCATCCAGGTGTCGATTTCTTCCTGGCGAGCGATAGGGAGCCAGCATTGTATGGAGAAATCCGGCTTCGCCGGAGAAATTTTTCTATCGAAAAATTTACAAATTTAGCTTACTCTCAAAACAAAAAAATATATATATGTCCGCTGAACATGATGGAGGTGTTTAGATTATTGTATCATCATTATTGGATTTTATAGAAATAAATCTATAACGATAGTTTTTCGCTCTTATAGAATCCATTCCGCAGCAAAATATTAACTCTTGTCTGTTTTCACCAATAATAACTGCTTTTTATATTAGTTTGTTTTCATGAACGGCAAGAGGAAAGGTTATTCTATAAGATTTCATCAACAACAACAAACAAAATAACAATATGTGGAATTTCACCGTAGGTGAACGCATATCAGTCCGCCCGTATTTGCCCTAACTCTCAGTCGGTTTTCACCACATAAGGACTGGCGTCGGCCGTACTCGGGTCCCGGAACTTGGGTCCATTGTCAGGCCCACAAACTGAAGTCTTATTTTAGTTTTACTGGATATGGGACTTTTTTTTTTTACTCTACAACATCTTATTAACTAGAGCAACCAAGTAAAGGAAATAAAACATTTGTTTTTGGTTGATTGACTCATAAGTCTCTTTCGTGATTGAACATAATAGGAAAATATACAGTTATAATGAGATAGTTTATAAGAACATGTATTATACAAGCAAAGCATCATACCATTACTTACATTAATTAAATATTAGAAGAAATTAAAGTAAAACCTTTGCAAAATATTACTTTACACATAATTTTAAATATATCAAAAGTCACATAACACAATAATTAACTTAAACATTAGAAAGTTTCTCTTGTCGCCTTAAGCAGCCTAGTGTACACTCCCGATCGCTTGTATTAAATACAAAGGCCTTAAACAACACATTACACAATGTCTGGCATGCTCCTGAATGGCTAGCTAAAGGAGCATCTACATAAGACAAGCATTGTTTCAAGTAATTGCGACAACACTTTTTCGAGTCTTGAAGAGACATTTGAAGGGTGATGCCACTATGTACAAAGAAGACAGTAGCCAGTGTAGGCATACTCAGCCCACCTCGATTGAGCGCAGTCAAAAACTCTGATGACAAGCATTCCCCAGAATCTACTTCCTGTTGTCCATGTTTATGAGCTAAAAATCCCCCAATGTAGACAATTTTATGTTTTAAAGTATCATCTGAATCTAGAAGTAGTTGAGTGTCTTGTAATGTCAGCTCTTCCAGAAGTTGTAAATCACCATCATCTATTGCTGCTGTACAAAATTCACAGCTTACTTCTTTGGTTCGGTCAGGAACGATGTCACGTTTCAACAGCTGATGCAACTGCTGTACTTTGGATGCTGCTTGAACATCCCCAATGTCAATGTAAAAATTTCCTCCACTACGTTGTCTTGCTTGACCAAAAAACTTTTCTAGGGGATCTTGTGAAAAAACAGCAGGTAGGATGTAAGCAAAATCATGGGTTTCAAAAAGATATTGTGCTGCTTCTATGTTATACCTTGTCGTGATGACAAAGGCATCTGCTGTTGACTGTGTTAGTTTCTTCTCTCTGCCATGCCCACCAGTCCACCGACAGCTAGATACAACTGTACACATTTCCTGCAGAGCTTTGAAGTTTGTACAGTTTAATGTCCAAGGTTCACGATATTGGTCTCGTAAATGAACTGTGCTGTACTTGCTTTTAACATTCATCATTTTAAACCAATTGGTTACCAGTGTTATGTATATCACTGTTCCATCCTGAAATTTAACAGTTCCTTTAAGACCTTCAAATCCAGCAATCGTTTTCTCATTGAACACTTGGCAAACTAAGGGCACACTCTGACGTTGCAATGGTTTAGGAAATACTGATGAGCGTGTGAGTTTTGTCAGACGAAGTGGTGTCTTCTGATCTTCATTGTAAAGAGCTTTAACATCACTCCAACACGCCAAATATTCTGTACCGTCCTTGCTAAAATGTAATTCTTGACATTTCTCTGTGATCCAGTTGTTTCTCATATTCTTGAGGATGTGAACATAATCATAGACAAGGAAAACATTTATGCCATCTGGTGCTAGTGTTACTTTTCCAGGACCCCCAAGCATTCTGTAAACAGCTTGATTCAGTGCACAGTTGTCACAGACGAACGATACTGGATGGCCACCACTAGCTTTAACAACATATACAGCCTCAAGTACTATTTCCTTCAGTTGAATAGCATTCAGTTTTGATACAGGATGAATTCGTATGATGTACCGTGGTCCTCCATAGTGACAAACAACTTCAATAGCAAGAGCAGATGTTGCTAGATTTTCTGGTCGTTTGTTGCATAGTCTACTATATGCTCTCCTATAAATCTAAGGGCCTGCTTAAGCTTGACTTCATCAAACAAAATGTTAACTAACCGCTGTTGTGGCTTCAACTGATCAAAAAGGATTGGGAGACACTTGTCAGCATAAGTGCGAGATAACAATTGGCGAATCTGTTTCTCACAAGGAAGACTAATTGCTTTGGAGTTTCTAAGCATTCTATATGCTGCGGGTGATATACAAAACAGTTCTGCTGCAAGAATTAACATATGCTTTGTATATCGGCGATTTTTAGGAGGAATAAGAAGGAGTTGTAACTGTGCTTGAATGAACTGAAAACCTTCAATTTCATGAAATTCTGTGATAGAGTCAAGTTCTGAAATTATTCTTTTTAAGCGGTCGGTATTAGTCGCTTCATGAGTGTTCATAATTTTCACTATTTCTTCAATTTGAGACCACTTACTTACCAAGCTATTTTTTTGAAGATTCAGTTTACTTTTTGGTATCTCCAAGCCATTTTTCTCTGCTACTACCAGCTGCAGAAAACCAAAAGGAGAGTGTACCTCTTTAAAATGAAGAAACTTATCAACTGCTCTACCATTACCATCTGTCTTAAACATTGTCAGTTCTCTACCATTTTGCATTATATAAAACTCAGGGAAGTGTTTTCCAATCTCTCCTGCAAATTTGTCATAACTATGCATTTTGTCTTGTTCATTTTCAAATTCAGTTTGTTTTTTAAGTCTTGCTTCACTTGTCACTGTTTTAGTTAACCTAGGAGCTGACGTAAGTTGTTTGAGGCAAGACTTGGGTACACCTTTAAAAACTGTAGGAGGCCCAGCTGGTCATTTTCCTCCCCGAACTGTGACCCAATCGCAGTCGAAGTGTGATGCACAAATCCATAGTTTCGACCTGTCTCTCAAACTTTCTGGGCTATTTGGCATAGCACTAATCCATGCATGTCGTTCTTGTTCTTCATTCGGGAAACACACCATAGGACTGTATGGCTCTCCCCTGTAGTTTCCATGACAATTGAATGCAGCACATCTTTTCGGCATTGTTCCTGTAAAGCAAAAAAACAAGAATAGTTGTAAAATGGTTATCAGTTCATATCAAAGCAACCCGTTGACATCAGCTCAATTCTAATATTTATCAGCTAAATAAGTTGTTAACACAGATCCTTTTGTGTCTGGTAAGTATTTATAAGAAAATTACTTACAATAAGCTGAGAGATAACGAACAACAGAACAAAAATGTGTTGCCCCTAACGTGTCTCGTGGGTGACTGGCGTCTGGCATCGTCCTGGGCTGTTCGTTTTCTGGCGAGACATTATGTTGCCAATATGGCGGGGATATGGACGATTGCGTGTGAAATTACATGCATTTGTATGTAAAGTTGTGTTTGTGTACATATTTTTGTGTTTAAGAAAGTCGGAGAGACCACTGCTTTCATGATACTGCTTTTAAGCAATGGACCCAAGTTTCAAACTCCGAGAGTGGTCGTTTCCAGTCCTTATGTAAAGGGGTCTATGGTTTGGCGTGATATGCTAATTCCACTCTGCAATTAGCACATTCACGTTACATTCGCTCAGCTGCGCACACCTCGCCGATCTCGCCGACATATGTGCGATGCCAACGCCGATGTTCGACGATGAATCGCAATAATTTGTGCCTTAAAAAAATACTCTTATCACCTCGCCGAAGTAAACGCCGAACCATCTCTTGGATCGCCGAATACGTCGCAGAACCTACGGTGAGTATTCTTTCATCCTCGCATAATCTCGCAAGAGATTTTTGAAAATGTGACATGCCTCGCAGAGATACATCGGCGAAACATTGCTCACTTCCCCGATAACATCGGCGACGTCGGCGATTGCGTCGCGATATCGGCGACATCTTCGCCCAGTATAATTTGTCATCTGCTTGTAACGGTCGAAATCGTGAAGGTCGCACGTATTCTTGCGAATTTGACAAAACGAAGGCATCGACGACGAAAATCATGACTTGTCTCACCAGTGGGAAAGGGGCATAAGACGCTCCTCGTATGGTTTGTTCTTTAGGCTTGGTATCATTTTGGTAACTCTACGTTGAACTCGTTCTAGCTTGTCAATATCTTTTTGTTAATAAGGGCACCATGATTGAACGCAGTATTCCAGAAGAGGGCGGACTAAGGAATTGTAAAGAGTTAGGATAACTTCTTTAGATTTATGCTCAAATGACCTGCCTATAAAGCCAATTATTTTGTTTGCCTTCATAACGACTTCTGAACATTGTTGACTCGGGTTTAGGTTACTCGATATTGTTACTCCCAGATCGGTTTATCTGTCTACACTCTTAAGCTGAGTGCCATTCATCAAATAGTTTGATTTCCCATTTCGGTATCCAATATGTAGGACTTTACATTTATCCGCATTGAAACTCATTTGCCAAATTTGGGCCCAACATGACAACTTATCTAGATTGTGTTGCATATCAACAACTTGTTCTTTTGAGACTACACTATGTGTAATTGTTGTATCGTCAGCAAACTTTGAGATTGTACAGGTGAGACCCTCATCTATGTCGTTGATGTAAATTAGAAAGAGAATTGGTCCTAGTACCCCCCCTTGGGTACCCCGCTACTTACATTGGTCCATTTAGATGCCTTACCGTTTATGACTACTCTTTGCTTTCTGTCGCTGAGCCAATTTTCTATCCATTTCAACACACCATCTTGTATTCCATGCGCTTTTAGTTTTAGCAGTAAACGTCTGTGAGGAACTTTATCAAAGGCCTTTTGAAAATGAAGGTATATAATATCTACAGCTTTACTCTCATCATAGAGGTTGAGGATATCGTGGAAGAAGTCTAAGTGGTTTATTAAGCAGGAACGTTTGTTAAGAGAGCCGTGTTGAGTATTTCTAAGTATGTTATTTTCCTCCAAGTGATTTACGAGTCTGTCTCTTATGAGCGTTTCTAGCATTTTACATACAACCGAGGTTAAGCTAATTGGACGGTAGTTACTGGGTAGGGATTTTCCTCCTATTTTTTTTAAATCAGTGTTAGGTTAGCTAGCTTCCACTTATCAGGCATAGTTCCAGACTGTAAGGATTTATTGAATAGCAATGTCAGTGGTTTGGAGAGCTCATCCTTAGCTTCCTTTAGAACTCTAGGTGAGATTGTATCAGGTCCGGGCGTTTTATTTACCTTGAGTTTATCTAAACATTTCAATACTTCTCTATCTGTAATGGTGATATTGCTTAGAGCATCAGAAATATCTATCTGAATCGGCGATGGAGTAGGGATATCAATGAGGTCTTCTGTTGTAAAAACTGATGCAAAGAAGGTATTGAAGGCATTACTCATTTGTACTTCGTCATTGGTATATTTTCCATTTTCATCGACTAACGGTCCATCAGTTGAAGTAACTACTCTCTTCTTTCTGATATAACTATAGAATTCTTTTGGGTTTGTTTTAATTTGATTCGCAACATGTAACTCCAGGGTCTTCTTACTTTGCTTAAATAACTTTTTTGGCTTTGCGTCGTAGTTCTACAAATTTCACCCGTTCTTCGTCATTTTGTGAGGATTTTAATCTATCATTAGCAAAGTTTTTAGCAAGCAGACAGTTTAAAATATCTTTATTCCACCATTTGAGCTTATCATTATGGCCTGTACGCCGTATTTTCGATGGTATGCAGTGTTGCACTGCTTATAGGTAAGTGTTTGCGAATAATTCCCAAGATGTATATATGTCGTTATTGTTAATTAAAAAGCTCCAGTCAGTTTCTTTAAACATTGTTCTAATTTTACGAAAGTTTGCTTGCTTGAAATTAGGGACTTTCTAGATGCTGCTATTTGGTTCGTTACTAGTAAACTTTAAACTGAAAGTTATCGTACGATGGTCGCTGTTACTGAATTCATCACCGACATTCAAATTCTCTATCAATTTTTCTTTTGTTGAAAGTACAAGGTCAAGGACATTATTTCCACGGGTTGGAGATCTAACAAATTGATATAGCGAACTTTCTTGCAAGTTTGCATACAGGTCTTGTCCAGAGTGTGAAGTAATACTATCTCCCCACTTGGTCACAGGTAAATTGAAGTCTCCAAAAATTATGGTGTCTTGCGAGTTACTTAAGTCTGCAATTTGCTCATAAATTTCTCGGTCAGTTTGCACTGATTGAGCTGTAGGTCTGTATATTAGTGCAAGTATTATTTTTGTACCTCTATTACTCTTTATTAGCACAAAGGATGTGTCGACGTTCACAATTTGAGGTTTTGACAAGAGGGTCGGGTTAAGACTTTCTTTGATATAAAGTAAAACGCCACCTCCATTTATATTTATTCGGCTTTTCTCAAACATTACATATGTCAAGACTCGTTAGCACCTCAACAAATTAGGTTAAGTAGAGATACTGGAAGTTCAAATTAGGCACCAGTATTAGGCTAAGCTATATATCTTTATAAAAGATATGTACTATTTCGTATTAAGTCTCTATGGGTTTATTATCCATAATTATATCGGGTTATCATTATAATTAATCCGGTATATCTTGTAGTTAGTTAAATGACGCATTGGTGGATAAGATATTGACTGCACATGCGTCATCTTGGGACTGGCGGGTTCACCGCCGTAAACGTCAGACTCGCTTTTGCTACCATCTCCACAACACCTCCCCGCTCGCACTACAAACCACCTGTTCATGCTAAGTCACTCTAATTCTTAACTCCTAGTGGCCACTATACCTTCTATCTATTCCTAATTCTATCCTTGAGCTATCCATCATTACCAACGATTAAAGTAAGTTGACTCTTATAAGTTTATAGGTAAATTACACTTTGTTTACTCTTGAATTCTTATAAATTGGTCCTTCGAACCGGATCAGAGCCTCGTTCGTTACCAGCCTTTGAAGCTTTGAAACAACGTAACAGCAGAGGACGAGGGGCGGGAAGCGGCGGTATTAAATTAGGCTAACCATCAATTTGCGTTCCTATTTTTCATGTTTTCAAGGCTAAATTTAATTGAATATAAATTGGGTTAACCATGAAGTTGGGTTCCTAATTTCATTTGTTTTCTAGGATACATTAGGTAGATTAGGTATTAAATTCAACACTTAATTAAATTAAAGTGAAATACAAGTACCGACTTGCTATTTTCGTTCTATGGGGATGTTGTGCTTGGAACATCGCTATTAAACAGAAATGCTATAATGATTTATACTTCTGGTGAATAAAAGGATGATGAATTGTATGTTATGCATATATAAATACACTGCAACTGTATTTTAGCCGGTGATTTTGCATATTATCGATGCCTAATACATCTTCCATCGCCTGAGACTCGCAAGTGGTCAATTAAAGGGGGTAAAATGATTTTGTACGGTCTTCTCAGATAAATTTAAAGGGGTAATTACCACAAAAATGTTTGGTACCATTAAATGTTGGGCTAGCCTAGTTGATTATATGTTTATAAATTAAATTGGCTAGTCTTACAACAATTTGGCATCCCTTCCTTAGTGTACTTTAACGAATGTTGCCGCATTTATTATAGGGTTAACTATTTAAATCTAAGAATGGAGATAATTTAGGTGTTGTTCGTTTACTTTAATTAATGCGCTCCGCGTCTTATTTCCCTCTTCTTGCCTTACACCGACATCACGCGTTTATTTAATTATTACGTTATAAAGTCGGGGTTCCCTATGATTTGCCTTTATTGACGTTAGCTAACTTTCCGAGTGCGTTTCACGTCCATATAGGTAAATTAATTTGTTATACCCTTTAATATTCTATTTCCTGTGTATTGCCATCATGTCGTTGACTTTATTCCAGTACAAGCGACGCAAGGGGGGTATCAAGAGTGGTTTGACTAGGATCACCAAAGATATAGCTACATTTTTAGTTAATACAGATAATGAAGCGATTGAGGCTAAATAGGCATCAGTATTGAGGCAGCTCGAAGATTTCAATTCATGTCGCCGCTAAATGGAAACACTCTATGAAACCGACGAGGAATATTTCGCGGACATAGAAGTAGACATGGAATATATAGAGGGTCTTGATCACATTATCGTCCACCTTAGGGGTAAACTGAAACTTAAAGAGCCAAATCGGGCTGCAGTTAATAAAAATGCCGGTATAAGATTGCCGATGACACCCTTTCTGTGTTTGACAGTGATCCCACTCTGTGGATGGGATTTTGGGATATGTTCAAACTGTAGTGTCCACTGCAATGACATCCAAAAATTCACCTACTTAAGAGATCAACTAAATGGATAGGCAAAACAACTAATTGAAGGTTTCGCAATTGAGGGAGCCAGCTACCAAACAGCGGTTGCCCTTCTACATACAATCTATGGGCACAGGGATAGGATTAAGGCGGCACATATAACTAACCTTACTACTTTGAATCCTCCCTCTTACAATGTCGAGAAACTAAATGGATTCTATGCTAGTTTTGAAAGTACACTGAGGTCAATAGAGCCCCTAAAAATTACCCTTCATGAAGCTAGTGTTGTAATTCTCATGAATAAATTGCCATCACCACTAAAGGAAACAATAAAAAAAACTTAGGTGAAGATGGGCTGGACCTAGAAAGGTTTGTCCAGGCTTACCAGACAGAAGTTTTTAATATGGAAAGTGTGGCAGATCGGACTACACCACACATACCAGTTGCTTCGGCATCCTTTGCGGTGCAGGAGGCCTCGGTGCGAAGGGTTGCAAGTTGTGCGAAGGGGCACACGTGTGGTTTAAGTGTCTGAAATACAAAACCAGTACTCTGAAAATTAAGCACGCAAAGCAACTCAACTTTTGCACCGGGTGAGTGTCCTCAGGCTACGGGAGCAATGGTTGTGTGAACTCTGACATCCGTAACTGCAAGTTCTGTCGTAACAAGACACTACCATATCTTCTGTCAGTCCAGATCTCAATGGGACGGTGCAAAGAAGGAGCAAAAACCTCAACAGGTAACAAAGACCAAGACGCAAACTACCACGATGTCTGTATCTTCAAAGAAGACTAGTATTATCCTCCCAACTGTTATGCTGCCAACAGTAAAGGAATCAAGAGGAACAGTCAAGATGCGTACGCTGCTGGATCAGTGCTCACAGCGTACCTTCATTCTAAATTCCGCTCTAGACTCTATCCATTATGAAAAATTGGGTGTTGAAGAGCTAGAGTTGCGAGGGTTTACCGGAGCATGTGAGAGCAGAAAGTATCCAGTAGTGTCCTTCAAGTACAAGTTCCGGGGCAGAAACTATCCTCTACAAGCAGTTGTGGTAGAAACTCTCCCGGATCACAAAGGATCAGAATGCCTTGAAGCAGACATGAAAGTGTTGCGAAGCAAGGGCTACAAATTAGCTGATCCTCTAATGACACAGACATCTCGACTGGACTTGTTGGTTGGTGCCGATTATTATTATGACTTAGTGCGGCCAGGGTACAAAAAAAGAGGGTGACATAATTCTCTTGCCCACTAAATTTGGCTATGCACTAAGTGGCTCCTGCCATAACGACAAGTCTAGTGCCCAAGTAGAGATAGTTACAATATTGAAAGTTGCGGTCACCCCAATGGATCAATAAATATCTACGGAATCATATAATCCGTGTCATAATGAATTAAAATGTTTGTGAGAACTGGAAAATCTAGGAATTTCTCCGAACGAAGATTCAAAGGAAAACAAGACCGCGTTGGACATCTACAAAGAGACAGTAACATACTCTGCACAGAATCAGCAGTATGAGGTCAGACTGCCATGGAACCAACACAAAGAGAAGCTGCCCTCTAATTATGGTTTAGCAGCGGGTCGCCTAAGGGTTCTGCAGAAACGATTTATACAAGAACCTGTTTATTGTAGTCACTACACCAACGTCATCCAAGATCAACTTCATCGTGGTTTTATTGAAGAGGTTCCTTTCGGTGTTACTGAAAACAGTCATTATTTGGCACATCACGGGGTCACTAAGAATAGCACAACGAAGCCTGTTCGTATTGTGTACGACTGCTCCGCTAGTATTGGCAAAGGCAGGCCAAGTCTTAATGACTGCCTTTACACAGGGCCATCACTAGTGCCAGATCTTGCAAAAATATTGCTGCGATTCAGGATACACAAATTTGACTGGATAGGTGACATCGAGAAAGCCTTTCTCATGTTGAGACTTCATGAAGATCGTGACTACACTCGATTTCTGTGGCCAAAGGATCCCTTGGACTTATCTTCACCCTTACTTTGCTACCGATTTAAGGTAGTGTTGTTCGGGGCGACTAGCTCACAGTTTCTTCTTAATGCCACGGTCTTGAAGCATCTTTCCATTATCAGAGAGGATCCCGAAGTTGTGGAGGCTATTAAGGAAGGTTTGTACATTGACAACCTCCAGGGAACAGGCAGTGATGAAGAGAATGTCATTAAGCGTTACTGGGATGCCCAAAGAATAATGTCTCAAGCACATTTATATCTCGGAGAGTGGGCTACCAATAGTTCTCAACTTTGTGACCTCCTGCAATTGGATGGTGTTGCTGCCCAGAATCAAGAGCGAGTGAAGACATTAGGACTCTTATGGTTACCTGACTCTGATCTGTTGACGTTCAACGCTAGTCTCCCATAGACCAATAAGGCTACAAAAAGAGAGTGCTTAAGACTGACGGCACTCCTGTTCGATCCACTCGGTGTACTACTGCCTGTTACAATAAGGTCCAGAATTTTCTTACAGCAATTATGGAGACTGAAACTAGATTGGGACGATCCGCTACCTGAAGACTGCGCTACCGAATGGTCTACAATTTCCAAGGACCTGAACCTCTACTGTGACTTTACTTATCCTCGGACGACGGTATATGCTGACTCAGTGGAACTTCATGCGTTTAGCGATGCAAATGGTGTCGCTTATGGCACTGCAATATATTTTTGAGCTCGGAATGTAGTAGTCTGGTCATCGCTAAAGCGAAGGTCGCTCCCATAAGGTCCATAACTATACCAAGACTAGAGCTAACTGCTGCTTTGCTAGCCGCCACATTAATCTAATTTGTGGAGGAAGCCTATCATAATATTGTAAAAGTCAACAAAAATGGTTTTATGGTGCGACAGCCAGGTTACATTACATTTGTTGCGTAGTATGAAGAAGCTTCCAATGTATGTCGCAAACCTAGTTGACAAAATAACATCCCTTCTTTCGACTGTAGATATCCGGTACGTGTCCTCTAAAGAAAATCCTAGTGACTTACTGTCTAGAGGTGTTTCGGCAAAGCATCTGAAATCTTCTGCGTGCTGGTGGGAGGGGCCCATGTGGCTCCGAAACAAAGACGAGTGGCCAGAAGGCATATTACCAGATGACCCAATGCCAAAAGTAACTAACCAAGTCATTGGGACCAATGATGAACAGGACACACATTTATGGAACTGGGAAACATATGGCAGTTATGAGAAATTAATTCGGGTAGTTGCATAGACTATTCGATACAAGAATAATTTAAAGGCAAAAATTAATGGGACGTCTCCCACAGATTGTGCCCTCCTCAGTATTAAGGAACTAAAAGTTGCAGAACAGATTGTAGCTCAAAGATGCCAGCAGGAATGCTTCCCAAAGGAGTACGAGATGCTGTCTGGTGACAAGGGTACTCACAATAATTTGGTAAACCAATTAGGACTTGTCATGAAAGGAGGTTTAATTGTATGTGAAGGTAGATTGAAGTTAGCGGCTCTTCCGGATTCAAGGAAATATCCGATACTACTGCCTTCCAAACATCCTTTCACTACCATGCTCATCAACATGTGCCATCGTGTCTGTTGTCACTATGGAGTCAATCACGTGGTCGCGAAAGCTAGAGTACCTCCCCTGCCAGACATCAGCAATACTCCTAGAGATCCCTTCGGTGTCACGGGGGTCGATTATACAGGAGCAATTCCTGTCCGGGACTCACACAACAACAAGGATTATATGCTATGATTTACGTGCGCTACTACCAGAGCTATTCACATTGAAGTAGTTAGCAATATGACCTGAGACAGCTTTATCCATGCATTCTGGAGATTTTATATTAGGCAGGGATTTCCACAGATAATGTTAAGCGACAATGCTGCTACATTTGTAGGAGCTTCCAGACACTTGGAAGACATCCAAAGCGATCCCAGTCTTCAGGCTCATCTTACCGAAATCCGATGTGAATGGCGTTTTATACCAGCACGTGTGGCTTGGTTTGGAGCTATGTGGGAGAGAGCCATAGGTATTGTTAAGGCTGGTCTTAAAAAGGTACTAGGTGGTGCTCTAGTCTCCTTTGAGGAACTAACTACTGTCCTATTGGAGCTGGAGGCTACCGTAAATGATCGCCCTTCAACATATATCTCGGGTGATCTGGAGGACCCTTGTCCTATTACTCCATCCATGCTGGTTAAAGGTCGTAGACTTTGTGACTTCCCAAAGGACGTAATTCAGCTAGATGAGCTGCAGGATCCTAGTTACGATAGTAAAGCAGCGATACACAGCAGGTACAATTACATCAATAAATTGATCCGGGACCTATTTGGTCTAGTGAATACTTGGCATCACTACGAGAAGCCTATAAGACTAAAAGAGGCTCATCAAGCAGTGTATGGCCAAAGGTAAATTACATCGTTCTTTTAAATAACGAGGGACCTCGTGTCCTTTGGAAACTTGGTAGGGTACTTAAACTCTATCCAGGATGAGATGATCTAGTTAGAGTGGTCCAGATTAGGACAAAAACTGGCCTGACCACTCGACCCATCATCAAGTTGTATCCATTGGAACAGGATGTCGAAATGTTTTCGATCCTTCAACCGGTGGTCGCTGATTGTGAGAAATAAATTGACTACACAGGTATCTTGGTAGTGTTGGCAACAGCCTTCCAATAGGGTAACCTCATTAGAGTGAACCATTTCCTGCCAGAACCTGGTGATTGTAAATATTGTAAAGGATAATTAATATTAAGTAATTTAGAACTGTATAAGATTACCTTGGCCAAGTTAATTTAGTTATAAAACCTTGTATGATTAGATTTAGAGATACTGTATTCGGTATCAGTTTTGAAATTCCCACGCTCGCAGGCGCGATCCACGGTTTGTAGTGGCAATTTCAACCCCTAGAGATAATGTTTACTAAATTGTTGTGAAACGATATTTATATTAGTATTTATATAATTAAATGCTTATTTCTCATTTATATGATAAAGTGAAGAGGGAATGAACCCTTGGTAACGAATTAGTATAGTTTATTTAAGAGTTGGAAATTGAAGTTCCGATTAGACGCCAGTAAACTTTTGAACTGTAAAGATGTGTCCCATGATCTCTTCCACCACACTCCCCGCGCCAGGCCCGGAGTCCTGACCCTTTAACCCTGGTCTACCGAAGCCGGAATCCTCTGAACTACACCAGGACCCTAGTTATAGCTAAGTCATTGATATAGATGGCCATTTATACAATGTTTAGTTAGGGTATCCTGAGAGATAGGCTACCACTAGGCTACTATAAACAACCCTCATCTGCTCCTATAGTTTATGCCATACGGTAGGCTATCTTAGACTTTATTTGTATTTATGTTTAATAATTTTATATTTTGATTGGTGTGGTAAGAGATAATCTTTGGCGATATTATCCCCCACATGTTGGTGCCCCGAGTGAGGATTCCGATCAGTGTGTAGACTAAGGGTCGAGTTAGGTCCTTTTTATTAACAGTTAGGGTCCCCACTTCTGTGGCGGTAATGTTTAAGGACGTTTTTGTGGGACATAGCTTGATCCCGCGCCGTTATGAGGTCCCTAACTGTGAGGCCGTGGGTGAGTGGCATTTCAATTAATAAAAAGATAAGATAGCATAGTGTTTAAATCCTGTGGTAGAGGAATGGTAGGAGGGTCTGCAACATCGCCTTCTCTGGCGTTTGTGAAACTCTGAGCTTGAGCTTCGTTGCAGTCCCTAAATTTCCCCATATTTTCTTATTTAGACCATATTATGTCTCCGTCCTTAATGTCACTCGCGTCTGTAAGACCAGGTAGACCAGCTAAATGCTTGGAACGGAGCATATATAAAATTGAATTCAATAATAAAAATATTCCCTCCCCCTACTAGCCTGGTTTTCCACGTATTGGGTAAATTATATTGTGGGCTTAATGACTTTCAACTAATTATTCATCTGAATTTGTAGCAAATAATGGTGAGCGTATAATGCTAAAGATTAACAGCTAAATTAAGTATGCGTTAGGCTATATCTAAATGTAAATTTGATTGTTGAAAATTAGTCTTCAGTATAAACTTTAATAATTGTTTTGAAAATAATTACCCATTTTCCAAAATGACTGATACACTCTTGAGAAAATCTATGGTGGGGAAATTAGGCTGGGTAACTAGAGCATTAAATAATTGCCAGGAGGATAAAAGACATGAACCCTGTTCAAAGGAGCTGTTAGTCTCAAATCCAAGATCTTAAAACCCGGTGGGGTAATTATGAAGAATCTTTCAATAAATTGGAGGACATTTACATCAAACACGAGCAATCTGAATGGTTTGAGGAAATACAGCAAGCCTATGCAGATGCCCGTGACAATTATTTGGATCAACTAGCTGGGTTCGAATCCTTGGCGACAGAGACAGTTACCGGGACAGGGAGTAATGATACAAGTAATGGTATTGTGGCTCCGGGACAACAAAGCTTTAATTAACTCCTTGCGACATATATGAAGCGATCACGTCATATGGAACTTATAACCAAAAACTCATATGACGCGATCGCGTCATATGGACTTATCTCCATGCCTCTCCAATAAGTTTATGACGCGATTTTGCGTCATATGAGCTCAGTAAGTCCGATAAGTTAGCTTACGATAAAACCGTTGGTGGCAACCTCAGCCTCCTCCGATAATTCTAACGGCCGCAGTGTTGTTGTGAGTGTAGTGCGAGGCAGTGGCAATGATTCCGGGGCTCCCGCCTCCTCGGACTTATTGGAACATAATATGTCTGAAGGAGTTAACTCCCCCAGACATATATAACGCGATCGCGTCATATGGACTAGTGAACCCAAAACTCATATGACGCAATCGCGTCATATGGACTTATCTCCATACCTCTCCTATAAGTTTATGACGCGATTGTGCGTCATATGAGCTCAGTAAGTCCGATAAGTTACCATACGATAAAACCGTTGGTGGCAACCTCAGCCTCCTCCGATAATTCTAACGGCCACAGTGTTGTTGTGAGTGTAGTGCGAGGCAGTGGCAATGATCCTGGGGCTCCCGCCTCCTCGGACTTATTGGAACATAATATGTTGGAGGGAGTTAAGTTGCCACCAATAACCTTACCTGAATTTGATGGGCAATCTGATTGGAATACCTTTTGGGACAAATTTATGGGTTTAGTTCATGACAGGTTAGATATTTCTGCCACAAATAAATGTTCATATTTGTTGGGTCAACTTAAGGGTTTTGCATTGGATCTTAATAAGGAACTTCCCATAGCAGATGGCAATTATACAGCAGCTCTACAAGTACTCAAGGGAAATTTTGAAGATACGGAATTGACTCTACAGCGCCTAGTTTACAAATTGCTGGATTTATCAGGACCCAAGCATACATTCCAGGATCTTCAATAATTCCGGATCAGCTTGAATTGTGTTTTAAAATCACTTAGTACCCAGAAAGATCTCGACTCAGCGTCTTGGCTCTTGAACCACATTGTACAACAATAGCTCTAAGAAAACCTGTTATGAATAATTGTACCACAGGTATAAGAAGAACTACTTCACATATCAAGAGATAGAAGAGAGTTTAAGAGAGCTGTGCAAACACATGCAGGTTTCCAAGAAGGATACCGGTATCAAGGACAACAAGGTTAAATATACAAAAGCGTCTACAACGGGGACTAAGGAAAAAGAAAAACCGTTCAAGAAGGAAGACGTTGGTACCTATGTGACGTCCGTCCAACAGCATAATCAAACTAGTACAGTATCAAAAATAAATGGTGTTTGGGAGAGACAAAATTCACGTCTCAATTCCCCAGTGACCCAAGAAGTAATCAGAGATATTAAGCCCACACCAATGGTAAAACAAGAAACCCGGAAGGTGTGTATGTTATGTTCAGAACATTCCACAGTGTATTGTAGGACTTACCCCGATCTTAAGGCTAGACTTCCACGACTCCTCGAACTAGGTAAGTGTCTTGTTTGCCTTAGCTCAAGACATTCTACTGAGGAATGTGCTACTAAATTAAATATATGTTTTCGGTGCAAAACTGGTGTACATCATACAGCGTTGTGTCCCAAGATCATGAAGTACAACCCAAAACTACAAGTGTGAATATGACCCTGACCACAGGAAACCCAAAGCATACGCCGATAGCTACTCCTACAGCCGAGGTTCAACTGATCAGAGGAAAAAGGTTATGCCAGTCAAAGCACTCTTTGATACTGGAGAGCAAAAGACCTTCATTGCCGGAGATGTTGTCAGAGCCATGAATTTGCCAACAGTAGGAAGAGTGAACATGGCAATAACTGGATTTTTGTCAAATAAGGAAACACAAACATTTGACGTGGTTAAACCCCTGATTAGATTAGGCAAATACAAATGTAAGGTGACTGCGGTGGTTAAGGAAGACATGAACACTTCTGTGGTAAATAAGGGTTTGAAGGAAGCATCTGACTTCTTAACAAAGAGTGGAGTCAAACTAGCAGACCGTAATATAGAGTCTGACGTAGTAGGTCCAATTCAACTGATCATCGGCTCCGACTATTGTGGACGCTTCTTGCGAAAAATGACTCGGAAACACGGTATACAGTTAATTTCTTTATCAGGTGGATACATAATAATGGGAACTCTAACCACATGTGGCCCAAGAGAATCTGACAACCAGATGGATCCAGTCTTTGTGACTCCTGCACAATCTCTGGTGGTGGCTAGAATTGGTGCAGAATTAATTCCATCACAACTAGGAGACATTCTGGAGGAACAGCAAGAACCTGTTCACAAACTTTGGGAACTGGACACTGTGGGTATAGAAGCAGATATTCCCACCCCTGAAGACATATTAACATATAACCACTACCTAGACACAGTTGAGTATAAGGATGGCCAGTACTGGGTAGGACTTCCATGGAAGATAAACGCCCCTGAATTACCAACTAACTACCAGAGTTCAAGATGTCAATTAAATAAAATGGTGGAGAGGTTGCGTCAACCTCCTGAACGACTGGAAACTTATCATAAAATAATTCAAGAGCAGTTGGAAAATGACTTTATTGAGGAGGTCCCATGTGAAATAAACCATAAAGAGGGTCATTATCCTTCCTCATCATGCTGTAAGTAAGGACTCCAGTACTACCCCCATCAGAGTGGTATTTAACTGCAGTACTCGAGCAGCGAAGAATGAAGCAAGTCTAAACGATTGTCTCTATGTAGGACCAAATCTGACTGAAATACTGGGTGATGTACTATTAAAATTCAGGACGAAGAGATTTGGGTTTGTGGCAGATATCTCCAAAGCCTTTTTGAGAATAGGGTTAACGGAGCAGGACCGCAAATTCACAAAGTTCCTTTGGCCTGAAAATCCTTTTCAGCCTGGTGGGCGGATAAAAGAATACCGCTTTCGGTCAGTGTTATATGGTTCCTGCTCTAATCCTTTCTTGGTGTGCAGCACTTTGAGATATCATTTCTAGAAGACAGAGAAACCGGAAATTGGTCAACTGTTTTACATGGATAATCTTCAGGGCGTTGCCGACAGTGGAGAAGAGGTGATTGAAATCTACAATTTGGCAAGGCAAGAATGTAATAAAGCCAATATGCCACTACAAAGTTGGAATTAAAACTCTCATATTCTTTTGAACCAGATAAGAGGAGACTATCCTGACTACCAAATACCAGAATGTCAACCAGTACTAGGATTACAGTGGAAAACGACTACTGATGAGATGTCTCTAAAGCCCCTCAAGTTTCCCGATGTAAAACTCACAAAACGCACTCTCTTAAGTCAGGTCTCTATGATGTTCGACCCATTGGGCATATTTAGTCCCATATCAATTAAAGGGAAGATTTTAGTTCAGGAAGCCTGGAGAGAAGCACTGAGTTGGGACACTCCATTACCTGAAAAGTATACATAAGAGTGGAACAAATTGAAGGTGGAATATGAAAAAGTGTCATCAGTCAAGTTTGCTAGATGTGATCATACCTCTGATAATGAGTGTGCTCAATTGCACGTATTTTGTGATGCCTCATCTAAGGCGTATGGTGCAGTAGCTTATTGTGTCACTGAAGTCCGATCTACTATGATTATGTCCAAATCCCGAGTAGCACCATTAAAACAACGTACCCTTCCACAGTTGGAGCTGACCGCTGTTGAATTGGTAACTAGGTTAGCTACTTATTTGAATGGTATGTTTCCCTTTATAAGTGAGACATATATATGGACAGATAGTGAGATATGTATGCACTGGATAGCTAAGGATGATAGTCACATAGCTTATGTGCGTAACAGAGTACACAAAATAAAGGAACTGCAAATGAACTATAAATTCATGCATGTTAAGTCCAAGGATAATCCGGCTGACTTGGTGATCCGAGGTGTAAGTGTCAAGAAACTGATTAACAAACTCTGTGGTTTCAGGGTCCGGTTTGGCTTCGTCAGAGTGATTGGCCAGAACAAAAATGATAAAGGTTAATGATGATCAAGTTCATATGGACCCAATAATTATCCCAGAGTCTTCAGTGATTGACATCACCAAGTTCTCCAATTTGGACAAACTATTAACTGTAACTATATTTGTGTTAAAGTTCCTGAGCAAGAAGGTAAAGATGGAGGATTTAGACCCACTTACCTACAGGATCAAAAGGATACAAGCTGAAAAGTATGAGGAGGAATTAACACAGCTACGTAAACCCAATCCCAACCCAACTAAAAGAATGAAGGATCTTGGGCTGTACCTAGACAATCAAGAATTAATATGTTGTCGAGGTCGTATTGGTAAAGCTGATCTACCCCTCAAAACTCGGCATCCGATTCTATTGCCCAAGGATTGCGACCTCACCAAATTGATGGTTTTAAAAGCGCATGAAACCACTAAACACGGTGGGGTAGCAGACACTCTAGCCTATATGCGGCAAAATTATTGGATACCCCAGGGATGACAAGCTGTTAAACGCTGTATCAAGAATTGCATTATTTGCAAGAGGTATACAGCTATAGCTATTCCTTACCCTGATCCACCAGCTCTCCCGCCAGACCGCATTCACCAAAGGAAACCGTTTGAGGTAACAGGTATAGATTATACTGGTGCCATCACTCTCACAGGATATGATGGACCGCCCAAGAAGGTATACATATGTCTATTCACCTGTACCAGCACTCGAGCGATATATTTGGAGATAGCGGAGGACATGAGCTCGGAAACCTTTATCAATTTGTTCAGAAGATTTGCCGCTCGGCGAAGTTGTCCCAGACGTTTGATTAGTGACAATGGGACAAACTTTGTGGGCGCATCCCCGCTAGTTTCAGAGTTATTAAAGAGCAACGCAGTACAGCAAATGCTAGATTCTAGAAATTGTTATTGGTCATTCACAATTCCCAGAGCCCCTTGGCGAAATGGATTTACTGAAAGAGTGATAGGCATCGTGAAATCGTGCCTGACAAAGTTCTTCACAAGTCAAGAGTCACCTTGGATGAGTTAAGAACTGTTGTCACAGAGATAGAAACAAGAGTCAACAATAGGCCACTAACATATCAAGGCCACTCCAATTTGGAAATTGAAGCCTTTACTCCGGCTCATTTGTTATATGGCAGACGACTAGACCCAGTACCCCGTTTGGACGTGACAGAGGAATTAGTAGATCCCACCATTAATGAAGCAGACGCACACTTACGACGAAGCTACCATAAACTCTGCAAGATACTGGATGCCTGGAACAGGCAGTGGGCATCAGAATATATCTTAAGCCTACGGGAGAAGTATTATGGTGCGAATTCTGCTAGTAACCGTCGCAAACCTGAGAAAGGAGATATAGTCTTATTGAAGGTGGACCAACCTCACTTCAAAATGGCCCTTGGCAAGGATCCTAGAAGTCTATCCTGATCCCGAAGGAGTCATCAGAACAGTTAAAGTTTTATCTCGAGGACAAACAACTCTCCGAACGGTTGATCGGCTCATTCTTATGGAACTCACCATCCTACCGGAGGAGGAACAGCAACCCATTGTAATAGGGGAACCTAGACCACAACTGGCAGCTGCTGCTGGATCTCAAAGAAATTGGCGTGATTTGTTAGCCGCAGGTGATATAACATGATGCAACACATCATACTTCGCCGGGCCCCAATCTGTGAGAAATAGATTGACTACACGGGTATCTTGGTAGTGTTGGCAACAGCCTTCCAATAGGGTAACCTCATTAGAGTGAACCATTTCCTGCCAGAACCTGGCGATTGTAAATATTGTAAAGGATAATTAATATTAAGTAATTTAGAACTGTATAAGATTACCTTGGCCAAGTTAATTTAGTTATAAAACCTTGTATGATTAGATTCAGAGGTACTGTATACGGTATCAGTTTTGAAATTCCCACGCTCGCAGGCACGATCCACGGTTTGTAGTGGTAATTTCAACCCCTAGAGATAATGTTTACTAAATCGTTGTGAAACGATATTTATATTAGTATTTATATAATTAAATGCTTATTTCTCATTTATGTGATAAAGTGAAGAGGGAATGAACCCTTGGTAACGAATTAGTATATAGTTTATTTAAGAGTCGGAAATTGAAGTTCCGATTAGACGCCAGTTAACTTTTGAACTGTAAAGACGTGTCCCGTGATCTCTTCCACCACACTCCCCGCGCCAGGCCCGGAGTCCTGACCCTTTAACCCTGGTCTACCAAAGCCGGAATCCTCTGAACTACACCAGGACCCTAGTTAGTGGGGCAGCATAGTGGCAGAATTTGTGGGAATTGTGCATTTTGTGATAAAAGTATCAAAATTTGCACACGCAATAAAATAGTCAATAAATTAAAAATTAGATATTGGGCCATCATAGGTTTACTCTACATTGGCTTTGGCAGCCCCCTTTCAATTAATTTCCATAAGAGTTCTTAAGCACTGATATTTGCCCCAAACTGTATACCATGATAGAGATGTCAAACTAGTTTCAAATTACTCATCTGGACCTGGGTAACAACATATATTCAGACATTGTTTAGCTAATGTTGACCGTTTGATTAGTACAGTCTGCTGTAGTTTATCATCATGCCACAAATTGGTAAGTAATGTTGCCATTTGCCACTAATTTGTTGAACTACAGGGACCTGCACAAGTCAAACTGTCAACATTAGCCAAACATTGTCTGAATATATGTTGTTACCCATGTCCATACGAGTAATTTGAGACTAGTTTGACATCTCTACCATGGTATACATTTGGGGCAAAAATTAATGCTTAAGAACTCTTATGGAGAGTAATTGAAAGGGGGCTGCCACAGCCTTCAGGGACTGAATTTGAGATGGCCCAATATCCAAATCTGTTCATAATAGGATAGTCTACTAGTGTGCCAAATGTGATGCTTTCCTCACAAAATGCACAATTGTTATGCTAAGTTGCCCCACTTATTAGGCTAAGCTATATATCTTTATACAAAATATGTACTATTTTGCATTAAGTCTCTATGGGTTTATTATCCATAATTATATCGGGTTATCATTATAATTAATCCGGCATATCTTATAGTTAGTTAAATGACGCATTGGTGGATAAGATATTGACTGCACATGCGTCATCTTGGGACTGGCGGGTTCACCGCCGTAAACGTCAGACTCGCTTTTGCTACCATCTCAACAACACCTTCTCGCCGCTCTAACTACAAATCATCTGTTCATGCTAAGTCACTCTAATTCTTAACTCCTAGTGGCCACTATACCTTCTATCTATTCCTAATTCTATCCTTGAGCTATCCATCATTATCAACGATTAAAGTAAGGTAACTCTTATAAGTTTATAGGTAAATTACACTTTGTTTACTCTTGAATTCTTATAACATAACCGGGAAGTGAATACTCTGCTAAAAAGTCTCTGTCTTCTATATTGAACCAAGATTCTGTTATGCCAATCATGTCATAATTTTCTGTAAACACTAGTTCCTCTTAATCTGAAAATGTATTGTGTATGCTACGAGCATTTGCATAGAAAACCTTTAAATTTGTGATTTTAGAACTCGCGGAATGCTCCTTAATAACATTTTTGGTTCGGTCGGATCTACATTTATGTTCATGACTACCCTCGGTCCTCGCTGTCCTCGGTCCTCATCGCTGGTGGTTCTCGGTTGCCTCTGCTTTTTGCTTGGCGTTGCATGATTTATGTTGATGCTGCTTCTTCTCCTCGAATGACGTTTGTTTTATCCATGGCTGCGGACTGCTTCGTGTAGGAGACGGCCCATGCATGCTGAACCCACAGGGAGATGAGTGCCATCCTTGCGGAACAGAGTAGGCTGGTTACAGAAATTATCATAGAGGTTGATGAATTCAACTTCTTCCTTCAGACACAAAGATTTTAGTCGGCTGCTTGTGCTGAAGGCTTTGTCGTAGAACTTGTCAGGTGCATCGATCTTGGGGAGAATGCCTGAGATGTTGATATTCCTTGACTTGTTTTTGTAGTGCTGGATCATCTTGCGATATATCTCCATCAGCTCTTCGGATCTGGTGCGCATGACGTCATTTGAACCAGCATGGATGACAAAAAGGGTATTTTCGTTTGCATCCTTTGTGGTATCTTCGAAGGCTTCCATAATGTCGTCCAGTCCGGCTCCTGGAATGCAAAATCTCTTTCGTATTTTTGTATATTTATATTTAATAGTGACAGATAACTTGAAAGTAAAGACGATAATAGGGTTGGTTAGGTGGCGGCTGATAACTACCGTGTTTAATGGAGGAGCAATAATGGTTTGGTGGTTTCACAGGTAAGCCAAGGTAGCCTTGTCTGTTTCCTCGTCATTTAGGTGTGACTTTAACCTCATGACACAGGGACAAATGGCTTTATTATCCACTTTTAGTAATGCACAATATTAAAAAAAAATAGGGCAAGGTATGAAGCAAGCTGTGGCAAAATATCATACTGATCCAACTGTTCGTTAATAAGTTATTTCCGAAAAACGATGTAACACAACCTCTGAAACCCATAGTCTTAGTACTGAATAGGTATATTTAGATGGCCCAAACAAATCTAGTCGTGGGTTTGACCAAGTACACGTGTATACAGTATAGTCTACGCCAAATTAACCTTTCCGGTATGATGGTCATTGGCTAACATTAGCTTATTTTATTCAGCTTAGGAATTGTCTTTCATAGTTGTGAGTTAATATAGATCTTTAAATGTCTGTATCATTAGAGATCCTTCCTAAATGGAAAAAAAGATAGTGACTGCGTTACAATAACATACACAATACCGGGTTGAAGGGGCTAAAGCGAATCGTGGTTGGGTGCTATAGAACTGAAACCAAAATGATAATGTGAGATTAAATTGGCATTAATATAAAACAAATTTAAATTACGAGTGATGGTAGATAAATGCGATAGGTGAGTGAAGGGAGACTGAAAAGTTAAACTGAGGAATCGAACAAGTTAAGGAAGACTTAAAACTTAGATTGGGATAGGAGTCTAAGGAAAAGTTGGCTAATGTTGACAGATGTAAAGGTTTAAGGAACAATCTGGGAGACGAGAATGTTACTTATACTACACTGTTGATAATATAATATTCATATATAAGACGAAAATGTTACTTATACTACACTGTTGATAATATAATATAAGACGAGAATGTTACTTATACTACACTGTTGATATAATATTCATATATAAGACGAGAATGTTACTTATACTACACTGTTGATAATATAATATTCATATATAAGACGAGAATGTTACTTATACTACACTGTTGATAATATAATATTCATATATAAGACGAGAATGTTACTTATACTACACTGTTGATAATATAATATTCATATATAAGACGATGTTTATACTACAGTATACTACACTGTTGATAATATAATATTCATATTAATTATTTACTTGTACTACACTGTTAAGAATAGCACCTATATATTTAAGGTGTAAAGAGTGGCAGTAGTAAATGAGATGATATTACTTGTACTACACTGTTAAGAATAGCACCTATATATTTAAGGTGTAAAGAGTGGCAGTAGTATTGCAAAATATAAGCTGTAAAATCAACGACCACATTATTATATTAATTATTTCGTCCAAATTTTAAGTACCTGTGAAAACATGGATGGAATACACTGCAAGGAAGGAAGAGAATTACGGGGTGATGTTTTTTGTTCAGGACACCCTTCTCCATCATGCTTAGCCACTTTAGTTTTCAGATTTCATGACGTTCAACCCATTAGTTTAAGACCTTTCGCCCCTTTTCATTGTCAATATTTAGATTTGTTGTGTCATTTAAGAGTCGATTTTTTTTCCTGGCGAGGGATAGCGAGCCTGTAATTTAGGAGGTAACGGCTTCGGCCGGGACAATTATTCTACCGAAAAATGTACAAATTTAACTTGAAGGAGGATTCTGGGGTTGTTTTGATTTAAGTTTTAAGGAGGTCTAGGGAGGAAACTAGAACAAAATTAATACACGGAAAAATTGACAAACAAGTGTATCAACCCCCTCAATGAAGACTGTTTGGTGTAATCTTGACAGCATCGATTGTGTAACGTGAACATGATGAAGGTAATAGACAATTGATGAAGGTAATAGACAATTGATGTGACAGGTTATAATATAACAGCCAAGGGTACTACTAGTGAACCATACACCTGCCACCAGGACAATAGTGTCTTCCGGAACAACTGTTATTATAATATCAGTCATCCACGTTGTCTGACTGTATTATATGGTAGTTTACATCGTAGTCATGCAATATCCTTACCAGGGCCCATAAGTACCATCCAAAAGTCATACCAGGACCCATAAGTACCATCCAAAAGTCATACCAGGGCCCATAAGTACCATCCAAAAGTCATACCAGGACCCATAAGTACCATCCAAAAGTCATACCAGGACCCATAAGTACCATCCAAAAGTCATACCAGGACCCATAAGTACCATCCAAAAGTCATACCAGGACCCATAAGTACCATCCAAAAGCCTTAGCAGGACCCATAAGTACCATCCAAAAGTCATACCAGGACCCATAAGTACCATCCAAAAGCTTTACCAGACCCCATAAGTACCATCCAAAAGCCTTACCAGGGCCCATAAGTACCATCCAAGAGCCTTACCAGGACCCATAAGTACCATCCAAAAAAACTTATCAGGGCCCATAAGTACCATCCAAAAGCCTTACCAGGGCCCATAAGTACCATCCAAGAGCCTTATCAGGGCCCATAAGTACTATCCTAAAGCCTTACCAGGACCCATAAGTACCATCCAAAAGCCTTACCAGGGCCATTAGTACCATCCAAAAGCCTTACCAGGACCCATAAGTACCATCCAAAAGCCTTACCAGGACCCATAAGTACCATCCAAAAGCCTTACCAGGGCCCATAAGTACCATCCAAGAGCCTTACCAGGATCCAAAAGTACTATCCAAAAGCCTTACCAGGACCCATAAGTACCATCCAAAAGCC
The DNA here is from genome assembly GCA_032716605.1 of Paralithodes platypus. Lineage (NCBI taxonomy): Eukaryota > Metazoa > Arthropoda > Malacostraca > Decapoda > Lithodidae > Paralithodes > Paralithodes platypus. The sequence goes on from CM064542.1 coordinate 9,898,584, forward strand.
TTACCAGGGCCATTAGTACCATCCAAAAGCCTTACCAGGGTCATTAGTACCATCCAAAAGCCTTACCAGGACCCATAAGTACCATCCAAAAGCCTTACCAGGACCCATAAGTACCATCCAAAAGCCTTACCAGGACCCATAAGTACCATCAAAAAGCCTTACCAGGGCCATAAGTACCATCCAAAAGTCATACCAGGACCCATAAGTACCATCCAAAAGCTTTATCAGGACCCATAAGTACCATCCAAAAGCCTTACCAGGGCCCATAAATACCGTCCAAAAGCATTACCAGGTCCTATAAGTACCATCCAAACGCCTTACCAGGACCATAAGTACCATACAAAAGCCTTACCAATTCCATAAGTACCATACAAAAGCCTTACCAGGTCCCATAAGTACCATCCAAAAGCCTTACCAGGACCCATATAAGTATACCTAAGGAATAGCTAAGAACTATAGTATGAATCTCAAGAAAGGCTACGGAAGCATTATTACAGCACAGCACAGTACAGCTCATTATTACAGCACATGGCAGCACATCACACCACATTATAACAACAATTATTACAGTACATTATTAACCCGGGAACTGCCGGGAGACTCTTAACCCGGGAGCTGCGGGGAGACTCTTAAGAGTTCCCCAGGCGGACTGTGGGAAGACTCTTAAGAGCAGAGCTTTTGAACGCGTACCAAAACCGCGCGTTTATAGGCAGGCGGCTAAAAATTGGTGTGGGTATAGTACTACATGTCAATTCTCGACACCACCCCGCCACACGCTCGCCCCGCACTCGTCCAAGCACCACCGCGCCAGTAACCAAGCACTAGTCATGGAGCCCACACGTCCCTCACGCTCGCTCCCTGATGACACAACCAGCCCTCCTTCTGGCGGTGTCAGCCACCGTGGAAGGCAGAGGGTGGCTGCCAAAGACCCTAGCTACCAGTACAACACGCCCTACAACTCGGAGGACGAAACACCAGCACCTAAAGCACGGAAAACACGTGCAAGCACGGCAAAGGTACAGAGGTCATTGGTGTTTCGGGACACTGCCACCACGACCCAGGCCACTGCAACAACCACTACCACTACCACTGCCACCACTGCCACCCCTGCCACCAGTACCAGTGACGCAGGAGGCCGCCCTAGGGCTGCAGAACCTGCGGGGGCAGGAACAATCTAAAGCACGGGCGTAAGGAAGAGAACCCGTACGCCAGCCACAGTGACCCTACCACCACCACCACCACCACCACCAGCCTCCCCTGGCCCGGCTGCCCCTGCCGCCCCTGCTTCTCCTGCTGCCCCTGCCCAAGGAAAAGGGAAGAGGAAGGGTAAGGGGAAAGGGAGAGGGAAAGCGACTGCTGGCCCTGCCGGCCCTGCTGTCCCTGCCGGCCCTGCTGCCCCTGCCGCCCCTGCCGCCTGTTACGACCGGGGCTCGTATAAAACAAGAGCTCTTAACCTGACAAGCGCGATATAGACCTAGGTGCTAGGGTAGTTATTTGTGCATTTCTAGCCCTGGATTCTGACATAATTCGTTATATTTACAATATAAACCATTATTTGTTTTCGGTATGCTTTTATTTTACATATATGATGTATATATGAACCTTCAAGAGTGCTAAAATAAGTGGGAAAAGCATTTGGGTGGTGAAAAACGAAGATATTGGCCACCCGGTCATAATCTCAGGCGAGAGAGAGCCACTGGCAGCCCTCCCCTCTCGCTGTCTGGGAGTCAACTGAGACGAGCGGGGCGGTGTGTGCCGGTGTCTGGGTGTTGCATAACGATCTTTTATGCAACCCACTTGTGCTACATTATCGCGGGAGAGAAAAATAACCGATAAATGATGATAAGAAGTGGATAAATAGGTGATAATTGAGGAGGGGGGGGGGAGGTGGGAATAAGGAGGGGAGGGTGAGAAACACTGGATGAGTACTAGAGGGGAATTATCTCACCTAGAGACAAAATCCTTGTTTTGATAGGCCCTTTTTTTGGAATGCTTTTTTTATGGTCATGCTTCCGTGAGGCCTATCGCGTTCCCTATAGGAAGCCTTCCGTGAGGCCTATCGCGCTTGCCGGGTTAATCATTGGACTAGGAAAGCACACAGCCACAGCGGTAACACTAGATCCAACCCCTGAACTTATAATGCCGGCGCACAAAAACACCTATACCCTCCAGAGTTAAATCTGCGATAACGGGGTATCCTATAACTCCAGTATAAGTGCACTACTACTACAGGCTGATGATCTCTGATACAGCCTGATCACAACAACATACAATTACGGTAATAAGGTATACTAGGAAAAGATAGAGATCTTAATTAAATCACTGCAATTATTTAATGCAAGCTAGAAGAAGATATATTTAAAGTTACTCTAAACAATAATGAACTGTCACTCCTATACTAAAGAAAGTGAACGAAAGTCCCAAAGCATCGAGCAGGAATCTTCTGAAGAAAGTCTGATGCTGGGGTAAGATGATCGTATCGTATTTTGAACTATAGTATAAAGGAGGACCAGGATATGACAATTGTAAGGACATATAGGGTTAACTGGCACAGGAATAATAACTGCGCAATAGTAGGAACTCAAACAGCAAAAGAAGTACTTCCTCATCAACAAAACAGCCTACTAGGGTTGTGCAACTCAACAACAACCTAGACTAATAAATGCCGTGAATAATAATGCATACATAACCGAAAGAGTTTATAATCTAAATCTGGTGTCTGCTAGGCGAATAAAGTCTAGCTGGGATGTAGTAGGCTAGGAAACAATGGCTGAGCAAGCGGCTCGTAGTCTAGCGAAGTCCTTAAGGCTGTTCGGCCAAATTACGTTAATTGACGGGGTGCTCTCGTGAGAGATCCAGATCGCTAGTATCTGGTTCTCTCCTGGTGACCCTCTCAAAGTCAAAGCAAACGAGTTAGCACAGTGTTGGGTGGCAGAGGCAAAAGCCCTCACTCGCAAAACAGTGCTAAATTCACAAGGTACACAGTCAGAAAGACCACCTAGGCTTCCCACGTCTCCGTTGCGATTGTACAGGTTCAACAAAACCTAGTAAACATCGGAAATCACAACACCAGTAGCCTTATCCCAGTCTAGCATTAAATCCCCCAGCAGACCACCAAGATACAGGAAGGGAGACACCGTGAGTGTGTCAAACCTCTACAGACAAAAATGGTAACCGTTCCAAAATGCCTAACTAAACATGTGTTATCTGAGAGCTTCAGCATATAATACGATGGCCGATATATGAAATCGTGCAGAACCAAAGGGAAGTTATGATATTAAATAGAGTAGAAGAATGAGAGGTAAGAAGTTGAGAGAGAGAGAGAGAACGTGCTCTATAGGTAGAAGTCGGGAGACAGGGGGGCAAGGGACATGTGAAGGGTATGCTAGTCAGGAAAGCTCTGAGGATGGAACTCCTCGGGACCCCTCCAGGATCACACACAAAGGCATGGTGGTCAGCCAATCACAGGCTGCCACATCATCAGGCAGCAGGGCTGCAGAAGGCACCAGGAACCACCAGCCAATCAAGAGGCACGAGACGGCACACGCGCCAGCCTACAAAGCGAGGGGGGAGGCAGCACGTGTATACGCACGCACACACTACCACCCCACTGCCTATATTATTCTCTCTCCTTAACTATATACAATGCATCCTATGTTCAACTCATGATATAAAATGCTTCCAGTTGTCACAGACGAAAATAAAGACCTCCACGGGACTGTCTGTAACAACACGAACACTATGAAAGAAAGAACAACATTGTAGATAGACTGTAGCCAAATACCTTGCCCCGGCGAGTGCTAGCGAGTGGCCAAGCGAGCGGCTGAGCCCACATGGCGTTCTGCTGAGCTGCAGGCGTCACACGCCCCTGCCCAAGGAACAGGGAAAGAGAAAGGGAAAAGGGCGACAGGCACCACCATCATCTTGCCTGCCTCCAGGGCCACAAGACCACGCATCACTGCCGCCCCTGCCGGTCCTTCTGCCCCTGTCCATAAGACTCCCGTACATGCTAGAGTGACCCGAAAAACTCTGACACCATCCAAGTATGCCGCCCTGCTGTTTGATGGTGATTCGCAGGGCAGTGGCAGCCCGGGTTTCGACGACGAAGCCCTAGCACGGGACCAAGGGTGGGGGGTTTTGGGAGTGGACAGTGGGAGTGAGTCCGACGTCGGTGACGAGAATGAGGAATGGCGTCTGTCAAGTGAAGAGGAGGGTGATGATGATGCTGTGTTGTATCGCGACCATGGAAGCGATATTTCAGACGCAGAAGCAGACGCAGACGACATTCCGATCCCTGGCATGCCTTCGTTCGATTGGTCTGACGGGGTCAATTTTGTACCTGACGTGCCCCAGTTCAATCCTGGGACGTCAGGTACAACTGACGACTGGCCCTGTGATGAGCACGCGAACGAAAGCGACTTCTTTCTCGCTTTTTTCGATTTTGAGATAATGACTTACATCGTTGCCCAAACAAACATTTACTACAGGTGGGTGTTTGGCAGATTGGACGTCATTTCTCCAAAAGTGAGAATACGAGGCTGGGTGGATACGACTGTGGAAGAATTCATGACGTTCTTTGCCTTGTTGTTCCTCATGCCTCTTTGCAAGAAGCATGTGTTGCAACACTACTGGAAGCACGACCCTCTCTTCGCCACCCCAACTTTCAATAAGTTCATGACTTGTGACAGATTTTTGTTGCTGCTAAGATTTATGCACTTTGCAGACAATGACAATCCTAACAGGATTGACAGGATAGCTCTTAGTTTTGTGTGACTGTGAAACTGGAATAGTGCTTGACATGATCGTGTATACAGGCACTGACATTGACATACCGAAAGCCGCTGCCGGTGACCCCATGGGCATGTCAAGTGCCATCGTCAGGAAAATGTTGGCACCTTACCTGGGAAAAGGCCCCATCATCTACACTGACAACTGGTATACTTCTCCTGCTCTCTGCCAGTTTCTTCATGACAACCAAACGGGGTCATGTGGGACTGTCAGAAAGACAAGAAAGTTTATGCCTAAGTTCACCGGTAATGTCATTCCTCTTACAGATGCCTCCTCCAGTGACACACCTTCTGAAGACGACCTGGCCCAGGAACACCGCGAGAGGCATGTCCGAAGAAGGCGACGAAAGGGGCAGAAATACAAGCAGCTAGAAAAGTGTGGGAAAGTGATAGCCCTGAAGTGGAAGGACAAACGAGACGTCCACCTGATTTCCACCGTCCACACAGGTGCCCAGATGGACTCTGGCAAAATCCACTACCGAACCAGGAAGACCATCTACAAGCCCGACATGGTAGTGGACTATACCAAGAACATGCGCATGGTGGACAAGTCTGACTGTCAGCTGTCAGGCGTTGAGTGTCTGAGGAAGACTGTGAAGTGGTATCACAATCTCTTCCTCCAGCTAGTTGACATCACGATGCTCAACGCCTACAACTTGTGGTTGGTGAAGAGGGAGATGTCCCCAAACCAGAAGCTGAAATTCCGGGAGTTCGTCTATAACGTGGCATACCAACTCCTGGAGAAGTATGGCACCACCACTCACAGACGTACGGCATGGCGTGGTGATCACGTTCCTGACCGCATCCAGCTGGGTGTCGAAAGACACTACCCAACCAACACCGAGCTGATTGGCACTCGTCACAGGCAGGTGCAATGCCACGTCTGCAGCTCCAGTGTGAGAAAACCCCACGCCACCAAAAGAGTCACCTCAATGTGCGCGGAGTGCAACGTTGCACTCTGCTTGGGTGACTGCTTCAGGGACTACCACACCTTCAAGAACTACTGAGTGTCGCCCCCTGCCCTGCCCTGCCCTGGACTCGCCCCGTGCCCTGCCCTGGACTCGCCCCCTGCCCTGCCCTGCCCTGGACTCGCGCCCTACCTTACCTGACCTGACCTAATTGATCAGGCTACCTCATAATGTAACATATATATTATATAATGTATAAGTTCCAAAGATGTCCCTGTGATATAGCTTTTACATTATATAATTGTATGTTTCATTATTTAGTTTATAAGTTTCAAAGATTTACATGTAATATGCCTTCTTTTTTTAGTATATCAATATATATGTTTGTTATAGCCTAAGTAATGTGTATATATTTTCTTACCTCAAATGAATTGTACAAAAATAAATATGTTTCAATAAATCCTGTCAAACCTACTAAGATAATAAAAAAAAAACAATAAAAAAAACTAAAAAAACAAGGTTATGTCATTGCATTCTTACAATATGATATATTCTATGAATATTTCATATTGTTTGAATACAATGGCATGATCTTGTAAAAAAAAAAATTATATTTTTTTTCTAAACAGTATAAAACCTTCCCCATAACCCCATGTTGGATTCGATCCCACTACCCTACCACACTGAGTTTTCCAGTCCGCGACCTTACCAACCATGCCACAGGAGCTCATACCAAATATCACTCAAAACTTCGTGTCTACAATCGAAATGACAATATAAAAAACAAAAATAATTATCCCACCAATCTACGTTTGTAAATTGATGGGATTATCAATTATATCATGCCAAGGTTTATAAAAGTTTGTCTCTGTCAAGAATTAGTAATTATATAACTTTATTCTGTCAAAAATTGCCCAAACACTCGGCAAAATTGCCCCTCTCAGTGTGACTCCAGTCATTATCACACGGTCAAGCGGTCACTGGGTGACCCTTGCTGCTCCCTCCAGCCACAACAGCTCTCTCTGGGATTTTTTTTTGTATATATACAATAATGCATAAAATACTCTTCACAAATACATTTGTATTGTATAATATTGTAAATAATAGTGAATAATAACTGTGTGGGTGTCGAAAATTGCTCAACCATCTTTCTTATGTCTCGCCTATGCCCTTACGCGCGTATATTGGAATATACATAGTCATGACTCTCATACAAATACTTGCAGTAGGTCTCGAATATACATTTAGATTGCATATTACTTGGAAATAAATAAATATAAGTTTTCTGGTGGCAATCTACCATTTCGCAAGTGTAAGGCGACACCAGTCTATATTTAGCTCTCTATCAAAAAAGGTTAAGCCGATGTTTACTGACCACCCTCGTTCCTGGTCTATAATATAGTACTTTATTTACAGTCAATGGCCTACATGTTTCTGTGGTACTTCACATGTGTCTAAAATGCAATGTCTGCTTGCATAAAAATGCAATTCTGAAGTCCAGTTATACGTACGACATACACATGTCTCACTTTCTCTCTCTCTCCATTCCTGACTCATGTTATTGTAGACCTCTTGGTGGCAACGAACACCAGACACCTCCTAGACATAAGGTTCAAAATCCCAAGACATCCATACGCCTGGGGCGCCTCCACAATTATCACACAGCTGCATATGTTTACTGCCTTCACTCTCTCCACGACTCACTCCCTGCCTCCCTCCCACCCACCCACCCACCCACCCCACCCACCCTCTTAGGCTTCCGTCTGCTAGAAACTCATTGATAATGTGCGTAAATATCGCATGAATTGGTCTATATGCGGTATATATATTGATATATGGCACGTCTACATACGTACAAGTCTGTATTATAGCATGACAGTGCTCTAAGTACAAGATATAAGTGATATTTATGGCATAACACACCCTCTCCCCCTTTCATTCCCAGCACAACTCACTCACACCTTGGTTCACGCATAGAAACTCATTGATAATGTGCGTAAATATCGCATGAATTGGTCTATATGCGGTTTATATATTGATATATGGCACGTCTACATACGTACAAGTCTGTATTATAGCATGACAGTGCTCTAAGTACAAGATATAAGTGATATTTATGGCGTAACACACCCTCTCCCCCTTTCATTCCCACCCCCACCCACCCTTTTAGGCTTCCGTCTGCTAGAAACTCATTGATAATGTGCGTAAATATCGCATGAATTGGTTTATATGCGGTATATATATAGATATATGGCACGTCTACATATGTACAAGTCTGTATTATAGCATGACAGTGCTCTAAGTACGAGATATACGTAATATTATAGCAAAAACCACACTCTCAGCTCATAAATTACCGCCAAACCTCCAACCCATCTTCATTCCCGCCTAAAAATTATTTTATAATTCCCTTATATATTGCAATTTTTGGTCATTATGAGGCATATTAATTGTTATATGGGTGGCCTACCCACGTATACGTACTCTACATAGCCTAAAAGGGATAAAACAAGGAGATATAAGTGATAATACGCGGTAACCCACCCCCTCCTCCCTCTCGTTCTATCCCCTGGGCGCGTGAAAATTCGGCAGGGATATCTCGCCGCTCGATGACAATCTAGCCGCGCGGTGCCATTCGCTCAACATTTTTCAACTACGGACCGTTCCCCCACCCCCCCCCAGACATTTTTTGTGGGGTCAAATATATATGGGCCGATGCACGCAAACATTCCCTACACGCTGATGTACTTTTTATCAAAATTGGCAATGGGTCCCAAAATCATCATACATGCGCACAGTATGACCCTGTAAAAAAAAACCTGTGCGCCGCGGAGAGGTTAAGAGTTCCCCCGGCGGACAGCGGGAAAACTCTTAAGAGTAAGGGGAAAAAAAAATCCATTTTAAACACCCAAAAACAAATTTGTTTTTTGTTTTTATATTTTTATTTTTTGTATTTTTGTTTTTGCCCCTGGGCCATGCCAAATATCACTCTTCCACCTCCCCCACTTTCCTCCCCTCCTTCAGTTATCACCTATTTTCCCTGTTATTCCCTTATTCTGTGGTTTATTTTCGTGCTTACATTAGCGAGTTGGTAGCAGGGCGTTGTCATCACTGTTACCAAGCGTGGGAAAGAGCGAGAGAGAGACTATTGCGGAACAGTGTCTCTCCAGACAAGGGGAAGGGTGGAGGGCAGGGAGGTTGCCTCAGCCATACATTATGTAACTCCCGGCCTGTATCGCCGATTTTGACCATCCAAACACAGTTTCCACTTGTTTTATTGTTGTAACAGGTTAATACCTTTATAATCAACCTATAATAGGCGTATATGGATAAGTATTAATGCTTTTTATGGTAAAATAACGATGTTAGTGATGGGAACAGCTCAAATACGTCAGCACAGGAGTGTGGTGTCTCATACCCCCCATGCGCACTTCTTAGGTTAAAACACATATCAGGACATTATTACAGCACTGTACTGGACAGAAAATTAGTTCAGCACTGTAAGGCACAGTATGCCACATTATTGTGGCATATTGCAACACATTATTATAGCACATTAATACAGCACAGTACAGCACAGAACACCACATTGCTACAGCATATTTTGTTATATTACATTATTACAGTACAGAACTATACAGGGCATATTTACAGGTGAGTACAGCACATTATTACAACACAGTACAACATATTATTCTATCTATCTATCTATTGCCTGATGCCGTGATCCCCGAAGGGGTGGCCACGAACGAACCGCCCCCATGCACCTGTGTCCCCAGTCAGTCGATGCCCTTCCTCCCAACCAGCACCGCCTTCATCCATATACTTCCTCACTCCATCCTTCCACATCTCTTTCAGTCTACCTCTCCCTCTCTGTCCTTCCACCTCGCTCTCATACACCTTTTTAGTCATTATCTCGCTTCCCATCCGTTCCATATGGCCGAACCATCTCAAGGTGTTCCTTTTCACACTTCCCAGCACATCTACCTCTACACCACACCTCCTTCTTACTTCACATCATTACAATATCGTACAGCCCATTACATCACAGTATTTCGTCATATTAATAGTACAGCGTATTATTACTTCACATTATTACAACACAATATTACAACTCAGCACAGCTCATTATTACAGTTTAGTACAGATGTGCTGCAATAATGTGTTATAATAATGTGGTTTAATAAGTTGCACTGTGTTGCAATAATGTGTTATAATACTGTGGTTTAATGAGTTACACTTGTTATGCGATAATGCGTTATAATACTGTCGTGTAATGAGTTGCACTTGTTCTGCAATAATGTGTTATAATACTGTGGTGTAATGAGTTGCACTGTGTTGCAATAATGTGTTATAATAGAGTGGTTTAATGAGTTGCACTGTGTTGCAATAATGTGTTATAATACAGTGGCTTAATGAGTTGCACCTGTTCTGCAATAATGTGTTATAATACTGTGGTGTAATGAGTTGCACTGTGTTGCAATAATATGCTGCACTGTGCTATAATAATGCATTTTGTATGTGTTGTAGTACTGTGCTACACTGAGCTGTAATAATGTGCTGTAATAATATTATACAATAATGTGTTGTAATGTGCTGTCATAATGTGTTGCAATAGTGTGTTCTAGTAATGTGGTGCAATGTGTTGTAATATCGTGCTGTGCTGTGATGTATTTCATTAAATTTGCATTAAAATGTATTTCAGAGTGCTCAAGCATCATTTAACACCTTAAGAGCGGGTGGTGGAGTATATTTGACCGTGCCGCCCAGCGTTTTTTTTTTTTTACCATAAATGGGGTTGTTTCCGTGCTCTTTTTCATGCATAAACAAGAGCCAGAGCGTAATACATGTATGTATCCCTGAAAGGGCGTAAATTGAGCTTTCCAATGACACCCGAACCATCCTTCTACGATCACTGGTTGTCTTGCAACGATCGTGCAACCGAAGGGCAAAATCGCTAAAATACGGTAATTTTGTTACATAATTACGTGTGTAGCGAGTGAGAGAGGGTGGAGTAGACTGGAGTATATGTCAGTGGGCCCACGACGGTCGTGGCGAGCAGTCATGAGGTAACCTATGCTCCTCCCACCGCTCGGCTCTCTCTCGGAGCCAATATTGCGCCATAATTGCACACAGACTTATGTCGGGCCCCGCCACATTGTCCAGCTTTTTAGATACGGACTTAAGTCTGGCCCCGATAGACAAGGGTTAAGACAAGCTACTAATGTCAAGAATGCTCAAAGAACTGCTTAAGACGGGCTACTAATGTCAAAAAAAGCTTAAGAATCACCTTACAAACCACCTATGACGAAAGAGGAAATCGGTAAATACCACAACATTCCTCAATTTTTTTTAACATGTTCAAATAATTTGGGATGCTCCGCGACCTGCTACGACACTGTGTGACACTTTAAGACACTTCAAGAATAATCTCGAGCGTTACCCGAACAAACCAAGAATAGGCCACGAACACCAGATCGTGGTTGTGCATCCAATTCTTGAAAGTGGGAAATCCCATCACCAATTCTACATGTTGATCTTGAATTGCCTCAATTCAAGCCAGTAACCCAATAACCCAGACAATATGTCTGCAACTTTTGCCGTCACTATCGATGAGCACAATAGTAATCTTTAACCCATCGGATCCGGGGGGCCTCATATGATCCTGATCGCTGTGTATGGGGCCATTTTCGTACAGTCAAGCTTCATAATTCAGTAGCTACTGATTGAGACCACCTAGAGCAGTACATTTTGTTGCAAATTGTAGAACTTTTTGTTGTCTGTAGACTGCCCTTGAGATAACATCGCTACGACGTGTTGTTGCCGAGTTATGATGATTTTAGCGACGATTTTTAGCCGCGCATTTTGCCTCATATGAGGCCTCCCGGATTCCTGCCAATATTTTGTTTGCCTCATATGAGGCCACCCGGATTCCGAGGGTTAAAGCAAGTAATCTATAGGTGAATTTAGTAAGAAAAGTCTAGACAATTATTTGCATATTGGGATTTTGCCTTTATAAACTATTATTAACCTTTGCAAGATAACACAAATTGTTATATTTATTTTTGGCTATCATCTTTCAGATATATTCAATTTAGGAATTACGTGGTTAACTGGTGGTTGTTTCATGCTAACTCCATCCATTGCCCTATGTAGGTCAATCTAGGTTTGATTACGTTTGTTTTGGTTGGTTTGGTTATGAATCAACGAGAGCAAAACATTTATATGTTCTTAACCTGTAGGCTATACTGTGTCAAAAAAGCATGCACACAACTCTCTGCCTTGACTGTTTTTCTCTGTGTTTGGTGACGATGGCTTAATAGGGTTCAAGTCTATACCACCTTCCTTCTCTAGCTGGCAGTTAGTAATTAGTGACGATTGTTCTCATGCATTGCAAATGGTTGTTAAACCATCATTTCACATGCTTACAATGGCCAACATTTAAAATGTCTTAGGAATTTATTTATACAATTACTGTATAATTGTATTCTCAAAATGAGTCTCTATACACAACGTGGGTTACAAAAATGTCATCTGTAGTGATTTTCTGCCTCTCTCTCTCTCGTTCTCTTAACACGCAGACTATGAGGTCAGTTCATTTAACACTCAAAGAGCGGGTGGTGGAGTATATTTGACTGTGCCGCCCAGCGGGGGGGTTTTACCGTAAACGAGCTTGTTTCCGTGCTCGTTTTCATGCATAAACAAGAGCCAGAGCGTAATACAAGTATGTATCCCTGAAAGGGCATTAAATTAGCTTTCCAATGACACCAGAACCATCCTTCTACGATCACTGGTTGTCTTGCAACGATCGTGCAACCGAAGGACAAAATCGGTAAAATACGGTCATTTCCTTACATTATTACGTGTGAAACGATTGAGGGAGGGTGGAGTAGGGCGGAGTACATCTCAGTAGCTCCACGGCCACCGTGGCGAGCGGTCATGAGGTAACCTACACTCCTCCCACCGCTCCGCTCTCTCTCAGAGCACATTACGTGCTCAAAATTGCATGCGACTATAGCCGGGCCCCGCCACATAGTCCTAGGTTCTCTCGCCCGGCTATACCCGGGTGCCGCCAAAGAAGGGTTAAGTTCTTAAAATATGTAATAGGTTGACAATGTGGATCATAGTATTCAGTTTAGTCTCAATTTGAATACAATACGCAACTATGGCTGGCAGTTAGAATTGAACAGGTACAGCACTAGTATTTGTGGAAACTGTTTCCCATTTAAGATCTGTTCTACCTGGAACAAATGTTCATCATAAGTTTTACAAATTTCCTCAGTTGATCAGCTCAAGAAGACATTAGTCAGTAGATAGTATTTTGCACACTCTGTAAGGAATGTAGTGTACTGAACAATGTCTCTCCTTCCACTTCGAATATTTCCCCAAAATCGACCGCAAGGTCTTTGAGATACTTACTTTTCCTTGTAGCTCCTTGTAACTCTCTCATAGCACACACTTTCTACAACCAAGATATAACGGGTCTGAATGGGGTATATTTCCCTCTATTAGTGTGTGTGATGAATGTTGCCTGCATTCGATACACATAGAGGAGAGTTGATGGGGTTTGTAGAGGTGAGACCCTGGGATCACAGATAGAGACAATAAAGGGGGAAGTGAGAAGGCAAGTCCTGCTATTCAAGGGTTTGATACTCAAACCTTACTAAAAATTAACTCTGACTTTGATCGTAGGTTGTATCGAGTTCTACATTTAATGGATTACAAAAAAAGTGTATAGGCCACATAAAATTAAATACAGACCGTTTATAATGTAATTAGGCTATATGGTATTGAATAAATGGGAGAAACTGATTGCAATGTTTAACGAAACAATCAAAAACAGTCGCAATACTATTCCAGCCAATGTTTGCCTTTAGTCCTTTTCTTTTATGATATAAAAGCCCGACTGTGTAAGTAATTTGCGAAACTAGGAGTAGATCGTAGAGAGCACGTTGATGTGTATTGCAATAATGGTGAACATAATATCCTGAATACTGTACGATATTGAATTTAATTACGGTATTATTATATTCAAATCACATTAAATCTTAATCGTAGAAAGTAGTGCAATGAGAGAGAGACAAACACACGCAGAGAGAGAGAGAGGCACAAGACCGCTACATCCAAGATTCGTGTAACCCACGGTGTGTATAGAAACTCTTGCAGTATATTGTATAAATTCCTAATACATATTAAATGTTGGCCATTGTAAGAATGTGCAAAGATGGTTTAACAATTATTTGCAATACATGAGAACAATCGTCGCTAATCACTAACTGCCAGCTAGAGAAGGAAGGTGGGGGAGTTGGGGATAGTTTGGGGGTGGAAGGTGGGGTAGACTTGGACCCGACTCCCCCCTTCCACCTACCCAGGGTGGAGTAGGGGAAGGAAGGACCCACCCCTGAACAACTTTTAGTACGCGTGAGTGTACATTAGTCATGAGTCATTACCTCCATCATTAAATATGTGGTTATAGAATCGTGCTAGCAAAAGGGGTTGTAAAGTCCTTAGCACGCATAATTATAGCCTATTAAATCCATTGTTTGTTTGTTATATATACTGTATATAGTTTTGTTTTACAAAAGACGAACGGGAAGGTGCAACAGGATTTTTTCGAGTATGACTGTGGTATAGCCTATACTCCCACCCACACCTCATCTCTCTCTTGGTTGCTATGTTTTTTTACTAATGTCTGTCTGAATGATTTAAGGCTAGGCTATAACTAACTTAGCCAAACCAAACTATAGCCGATAAAAAACGGGTTGTTTTCCAATAATGTAACCAAATGTTCCAACACTCCCTAAGATTAAACTTAGTTTATATTCTACCCTAGAAACTCGTTAAATAAGTAGCCTACATCTATTTTATACAAACACCTCACCTTTTCATATTATCAATATAACCATACTATCGGTGAAGCAGAAACTCAGCTGTCGCCTACAGTGACACATTAAATGTGTCACTGTAGGCGACAGCTGAGTTTCTGCTTCACCGATACTATGGTTATATTGATAATATGAAAAGGTGTGGTGTTTGTATAAAATAGATGTAGGCTATTGGACTGTGTGTCAAATTTTGACACAGTCCAATATCTTCCCTTTCATAGTTTTATCATTGTGTTCTCACCTATCGATAGTGGCGACCCAATGCCTTTTCCCTGGATATTTATTTTCTTTTAGATCTTTCAGATACGCATTTCTTATGTATATTAGGTGGCATTTTAAAGGCGAATTAACACTCAAATGATGTTATGTATTAACCTGACATGAGCAAAAAATCAATGGGGGGTGATACCATGGGAATAAAGGGAATCAATGGGGTTAACACTATTCTAATTAATACAATAACTACCACCGGTTTTTCCAAAGCTTATTAAAATCTTCTAATGATTGCTAAAATGTAAAGGAATAAAGGTGTAATAATGCTCTGAAGATGTGTAACTATATGTTCTGTAAAAGTGTACCTAAGCCTTCTCACCAGGGAATCCCGTTTTGTTGAAATTGTCTAGGTAAATATAGTAAATTTACTAGGAATAATAGCCAGGGGAAGCGTGTTTCCTCTTCTGAGTGTGCAATTTACCTTACATCATTGTCACAACATAGAGTATGTGAACATCATAACAAGCATTTTGTGAACATGTGCCATAGAAAACTAACTAAAATTCTCTTCTGGGTATATATCTCTGTAACTTATGTCTTCTTGGATCAATTATTACAGCATTGGGGTTTCCAAAAATATCCAGATATTTTTGTCCACGAGTGAACAAATACAATATGACGCTCACAAAATGTTGTTGGCTGTTCTGACTGAAAGTTTCCAGAAACAAAATAGTCAACATACCAAGACTTTGGCCCAAACTTGTCCAATACATGACAGCAGTAAACAGATTACAGATATACCATAACTGAGTAAACTCCAGAACCTGTTTTCTTTTGGATTGTGAACACGTCCGAATATTATACAGGGATAATTATAAATGTTTCATTAATCACAAAGGCATAATATGCCTTTGTGATTGCTGTGATTACTGTGTTCTAACCCTGTTATCCAAGTGTAAATGTTTTTCTGCCCTGCGCTAGCTTTGACATATTCATTGTTACCCCTTAGACTGCATTTTTATTGTATCTATCAACAACTTTTGATGAGTAATATCTCTGTATTTATTAATACTCACCCCAAACATCATAGAATAAAAGTCTTATGATTGCCTGACGAATATGTCCTGTCATTTATGAAAATGTCAAATGAAACACTGTGTATATATACAGTATATATATACCGGTATGTATATATTATTATTATTATTATTATTATTTTTTGTTTTGCCTGAATGAGACAAATGGCATAGCTGCCTGTAAGAATTGTCCCCTACTAGGTTGAAAGAGTGATACAAAGGCTAAATATAGATGTGTTACAGGTTATGGGTTGCATGATCAAGGGAAACACTACAGCTTCAGGTGAATCGAAGGGGGACACTATAGTGTCAGGGGTAATCAAGGCGAAAAGGAGACATACTGCTTCAGCGGCATATATATATATATATATATATATATATATATATATATATGTTTCTAATCTCTCAGTGGGGTTCGAACCGCCGACCGTCAGGACGATAGCCGACGCTTTAATCAACTACACCACGGCAGTCTAAAAGACACTCAACCCTCTATCCTATTTATGTTAGGGAGAAGGGAAACTCGCTAGGCGAATATATTTTCAATTCATACCTAGTCGTAGGATCCATATTCCAGAATACCATACAAGGATTTGTGAGTGTCCCGACGCAACTCGGGCCGAAATTGGGGGACAGATTGCAAAGGACATGTAGGACCAAGCACGCTGTGCCAAGCTCTGCAGGAGAAACACGGGCAGGAGCCCCCCAGCACTAACAAAGGCAGCAGCACCCAATCACAGACGACTAAGTCATGAGGAGCAGGCGTCATATGACGCGTCAGGCCCGCTGGCCAATCACGAGCGTAGGAAACTCCTCCGAGTAAGGGAGGCACACGTACATACACACGCACATATTACCACCATGCTGCTCGCTCTCTTTCTCCCTACATCTTCACACAACACATCTTATGTTCTATCAATGATATAAAATACTTCCAAGTGTCACAGACAAGAATAAAGACCACCACTGATCTGTCTGTGACAACATGAACTCTATGAAAGAAAGAACATCGTTCTACGATTATTGTAGCCCATTCCACTGCCCTGGCGAGCGCTAGCGAGTTACTAGTGCATTATGGCAAGCTGGCCAGCGTAACACCCCGCCCAAGATGTGGGACGTTTCAGCCTCAGGTGAACTACACATCTGACCAGACAGAATGCCCACCAACCCCTCATCACCCAGCTACTCTCCCAAGTTGTAAAAACAAGGCATGATCTCAAACATAAAACACTGCATTTAAAAACAAAAATCTGCACAACACTTCCCCAAAATAATAGCATCAATAATTATATCTCGCTCAACGAGCAAGCTTCACCAAGCCTAGCCTACTAAGACAACAACTCAGAGTGTCTTAGATTCTTGCTGTGATATACTGCACTTATATACTATCAAAAAGAAAGAGTTTTTATGTGAGGTTTTTATATTTTTAATAGTGTTTTTGGCAGCGTTGCACTACAGGGGCAAGCTTAATTTTTCTCCACTCTCAAACAACCACTGACTGAATGGCGAGGGTTCTCCTGCAAACATACCCTCCCGTGACAAACAATCAGCCAGAATATTATCAGTGCCCTTAACATGCCACACATCCAACTTGTGTTCCGGCAGCAAAACAACACCTGGCACTGATAAACTGCCCAGTCCATCATAAGACTGGCACTTCTCTTCGCTCTCTCCGGCAACGGGGCCTGCCAATAACCCTTCACCACTTCTACCTTAGTGACAAACGAGGCAGCCCCGATGCGGTCTATGGGGTCGTCAACTCTGGGTAATGGATAGGCGTCTGTCAGGGATAATGCACCAACACTCTTGCAATCAACATACACACGGATCTTGCCACTTAACTCAGGTTGCAAACTCACTGGCAACGACCACTCACGATATCCTTTATCCCTCAGACTCTTCTCCAAAATGAAGTCTAGCTTTGCTTTCACAACAGGCTGTTGAGCAGGATTTATACGGTAGGGAGCCAATTTGAGCCTTGCACTGTCTCCAGCCTCCATGTCGGATTCTACCCCGTACATCAGGCCTGGAGAATTAACAAACATGCGGACGTACTGCCACAGCCTAGTAAACAACTTCTCTTGGCGCTCAGGAACAAGAGGTTGCAACTTATCTCGAAGAACAACATGCCTAGGTGCCCTCCCACAACCCAGCCGAGACCGCAGCTTCTAAACTATAGTCTCCCTCCTTCTCCACCTTCGTCCCTAGAACAGCCAGGTCATGAGAGGGACAATCAGTACCACCTGTGCAGTCACTCCCATAGTTCATAATTGCTAAGGCTTCCCCGCCGACACCGTACATGCGCAACCCCGCATTCCTTGCGACTACATCTGCCTGCGCAGCATCACCGCCTTCAGCGACAAGGCCAGATACAGTCGGTCTATGGTAGGGCTGTTGCATTCGACTAGAGCAGCATTGGGAGGCTATGCGACGACCGGGCGCATCTACTCCACAGCCAACCTCACCAATCTGCTCAATGTCCTGATTCTGACCACCACCCTTAGCAGCCATGGGTCGACCCTGACCTGACAACCATGCCAAAGCCTCGTCGCCCACCTTGAACCACTGATATAACGAGGCCAACAGTTTACCGACACTCAAGTGACCTGCCAGCGGAACATCGTGCACCGCATGAGTTGTGAGGCCTGGGTGCTCGGCACAAACAGTGGGGTATGAACCGAGCAGGTGCTGGAGCGCTGCACACTGCTGCTCAGGCAGGTGCTCAAGCGCTTCCACAGCCAACTGACTCATGTCCCCCGCCCACTGCTCCGCCGAGACTTGACAATCCCAACTCTCCTCCACCTGTGCCCTACTGCCACCCTCTCCTTCTCCACCATGGCCGCTGCAGACCAACACAGGGACAGTAGGCTGCTCAGATGGTTGCCTCACAAACTCCTTGAACAGGTTCACATGACATGCTTCCCTGTCCTCGTCGAGTTCAATAGCCCCGTTCCCACAACTCTCAAGACTAAAATCTTCTTGTTGTCCCTGGGAACTACTCTGTCGCGGAGTGCAATCACGCTCTACCATGTCACTAGGGGGGACAGGTTCTGGGGCCACTCCGGAGCTTAACTTTGGGTCAAGTACCGAGTCACCAAGGAGTGTCGCTGGGTCCAAACTCTCAACCCGACCACCAGCCTCGACTTTCTCCTTCCGACCCTTCCTCGGCTGGTCTGCAACTTGGTGACTAGGCTGTGACATCTGAGCGGACTGAGATCTCTCGAGCCCCTCCCTACTCGTGTCGGCCGCCCTCTCGGCAACGACTAAGGGTGGAACCTCGGAAGTTAGCACCGCAAAGTCGTTACCGAGAAGGAGGTCGACCCCCTCAACTGGCAACTTCTCCACCACACCCACATCCAACTCCCGTGTCACACCGTCCACCTCAAGCTCCACTCTGACCAGCGGGTAACACCGCGTAGCATTGATGCCTTGAACCACCACAACCCGATCCACGTTAATAGGCGTGCCAGTGAAATTCTTAACAAGTGTCTGGGAAGCGCCCGTATCACGCAGTAACTCAAGCCTATTCTTCACACCAGCCCACCTCACAGTGCCGTGCCCCCTATGACCACAAAAAGCATCACGGACGGGTGACGAGCCCTCCTGCTGCTTCTGCACCGACTGGGACTCCGCAACCGACATATTACCCCGGGCAAACGCGGAAGACCTCAAAGACACACCGATGTTGCTCACTAGTGACACCACTGATGTAGGCGGTATGCTCGGACATGAGTGCGCAATATGCCTCTTCTAATGACACTTGAAACACTCCACTTCACTCTTGGACTTCCTCTGAGGTGAGGAAGGGCCCTGGCCTTTCTTAACCTCTGAAGTGCGCATGGGGGTAATTGGAAACGTCCCCCTGTGCTGACGTATTTGAGGTGTTTCCGTCACTAAAATATTCATTGTGCCATTAATAGCATTAATACTTATCCATATGCGCCTATTATGGGTTGATTATAAAGGTATTAACCTGAAACAACAATAAAACGAGTGAAAACAGCGTTTGGATGGTCAAAATCGGAGTTATAGCCCGCGAGTTGTATAATGTATGGGTGAGGCAATCTGCTTTCCCGCCAATTTCCCCCAAGGCCACTGAGACACAATCGATCGATACTCTCTCTCTCTCTCTTGCACTCGCTTGCTATCAGTGATGACCACACCCTCCAATCGGATTTCTAATGTTAGCACGAAAATATACCTCAGAATAAGGGAATAACAGGGAAAATAGGTGATAACTGAAGGAGAGGAGGAAAGTGGGGAAGGAGGGGAGGTAGAGGACTGAGATTTTGCATGGCCCAGGGGCCAAAAAAAAAAATAAAAATAAAAATAAAAAAATATAAATTTTTTTTTTTTTTTCGATGTCAAAAGTTGATTTTTGTTTTCTCTGACTCTTAAGAGTCTCCCCGCAGTGCGCCGGGGGAACTCTTAAGAGTCTCCCCGCAGCTCCCGGGTTAAACGGGAAGAGTTTCGACTTGGGTTCATAATTGGCAACAGTACTCTTAAATGGATAATTAGTTGTTGTGTCATTAATTCGGGGGGGGGGGGTGGAGTGGTATGCCCCTGGTTACCTGCCTCAGCTCTCTGTGCAGACCCGCACCCACGAATCAATGACACCCTAAGGTCAGCCAGCTCAGCCGCCTTCTGCAGAGTTTTTGGTTGCTTTTCTTACAGGTTAAGAGTCAAGTCACTGCCAGTACATTTTAAAAATTGTTCCAGCAACACTAATTGTTTTACTGAATCAAAAGTAGTTGCCTTCTCCGACCTCAACCAATTTTCAAATGCATCTGACAGCTCTCTAGCGTGTTCCTGGAAAGTACTCTCCTTTCTTTTTGGAACCACCCTAAACTTCAGCCTATAGGTCTCTGGCTGTAGCTCATACGCCCTCAGGACAGCCTCTTTCAACAACTCGTAATTCACACAGGAATCTAGGGGCAAAGCATCGTACGCCTTGAGTGCTTTCCCCGTCAATCGTGAAGAAACAAGGGCTGTCCACTTCTCCTCGGGCCATTGGTGCTCCTGGCACTTTTTCTCGAACCGGAGAACTAATTCTGTAACTCCTAACTCATCAAACACTGGAACCAACTTTAGTAGATGCGACAGGGACTGGTCATGGGCTCGACCCCCATGGACGACTCGGTTCCTTGTCACCTCTACACGAGTTTTCTCTAGGTCAACATCGGCACGATACCTTTCAGACTCAAACTTGCGCTCAGACTCTCGCTCACGCTGCTCGAGCTCAGCCTCTCGCTTTCGCTGCTCGAGCTCAGCCTCATACTTCCGCTGCTCGAGCTCAGCCCTTCGCTGCTCGAGCTCAGTCTAATGCTTCCGCTGCTCGAGCTCAGCCTCGTGCTTAGCCTGTCGCTCCTGCTGCTGAAGTTTGGCGAGCTCGAGCTGAAACAACATCTCGGAAGACAAACCCTGAGGAGGGGGTGCTACTATTGGGGACCCACCCCGTGAATTACCTAGAGGCATACCCAACTGCCAGCGGGCATCGGCCTGCGGGAACGTACCCGGTTCCGGAGCCCGAGGGGGCGCCATGATAGGAGTCGAGTGGAATGGGGGCTGGGCCGAAGGTGCCCCAGCTCCCGCTCCCCCCGAAGCCCCATGCACCCCACCGAGCACACAGGTAACCAGCTCACCTCTCTACAAACCGCTAGTACCGGGAAACCCTAAGACCGGGGCTACACACTGCAGTCCGTACCGGTCTAGCCCCGACACACGATCGGCTGACACAGGCTCCTCCAAAAAAATCCAAGCATCCTCCTCATTGTTCGCCACCCGAACGCCGTTTAACAACTCCACCTTCTCCACCTCCTCTCCTGCCTCTCGCACTGTGCCCTCACTATGCTCAGACCCGTCCAGTGACATGATGGAGTCAACAAAAAAATTCTCAATTCAAGACAAAAGTAGCCAAACTTTCGCGTAGCTTTATTCACCAAAAAATATTCGAAGATGTTCTTGAGTGCAATACTAGGTCACCAATAACTCCAACAAGTTCTATATATCCTCTAAAAAATGTCTACTGCCAACAATGCAAGAAATAAATTCAACCCCAAATGGCAATAAGATTTCTCCCAAAAAAACCTGCAATATACAGTTCACTATATTCTGGTCTAAGGTCGCCATTTGTTACGACCGGCACTACGAAATAAACAAGGACACTTAATAATGGACTAGATGATAGGCTATATCTGCCACAACGGCCATTTGCTGTATCTATCACAACGGTACGCTAATTCCAACCCCTCGACGCCGGTAAACAAAAACACTTAAAACCCTCCGGAGTTAATCTACTGGATAACAGGGTATCAATTAACTGGGTTTTAGTGCACATCTAAAAAGGCTTTCCGGTGATGGCAAAACCAACTCACAACAGGAGTACTTACGTTACGAAAATGCTCTAAAGTAATAACAATGCTTGAATAAACTATCATAAGATTTAATAAAGGAGTATATGCTTACGTTAACTTTAGTGTGTCTGTACTCAACACTAAACTCTTCAATGCTCTATGAAAACACTGGAAGTCTAGTCCTACAGCAATCAGATAAGGAATCTTCTGAAAAGGTCTGATGCTCTAAGATGCTCGTTAATATAGAACAGAAATAATGCAGGGGTAGGACACCAAAGCGTGTATCTTAAATACACCAATAAGCAGGATACATAATAATATAACAAGGGAGTGCAACAACTCTGTGACAGCACTAATAATAACCACTCAGAAACAGTACTTCCCTAGCCAACGTAACAGCCAAACTAGGTTGTGCACTATGCGTCAACCTAGGCTAAAATAAGGCGTGAATAATTCCTAAAGCATACACAATGAAAGTTAATAAACACAATGCTGTCTTTCTCACTAATAAAGTCTAGCAGTGGCATAAAAGGTATCAGGAAACTAGGCAGAGCGCAAGCATGCTCGTATCCTACCGTCTCCCCTTGAACAGATTTCCCTTATGTTACGTTAAGTGACTTGGAGGCTCTCTTGGTAACTCCAGATCTCTAGTATCTGGTCTTGCCCTGGCACTCTACAAAGGTCAACAAAATGAGGTAGCAAGCATACAGGAAAGAGTAGGCAAAAGCCCTTCACCTGTATACTGCTACACTCACAAAGGAAAATATGCACAAGGGTTACAGGCTAGCTAGCTTCGTCGATGTTGTACAGGCTCTGACTTGCCACATACATACTCAGACAACGTCCAAAGATACCTTCCACTGTCTAGCATTAAATAGTAGGACAGAACAACTCAATAATTAGAAGCACCCCAATACTATGATACCATTTGACTATGACTCTAATAATCCCTAACGCTAGTGCAAACATATGGAGAACTGGTGCTGGTAATACGACTGGCCGACTATGGAAGTCGTATGCAGAACCAGAAGGGATAAGTAATTGAATAAAGAGAGAAGTATGAAAAAGAAGTTCAGAGAGAAAGAAGTACAGGGGGTTAGATTGGGGGACAGATTGCAAAGGACATGTAGGACCAAGCACGCTGTGCCAAGCTCTGCAGGAGAAACGCGGGCAGGAGCCCCCCAGCACTAACAAAGACAGCAGCACCCAATCACAGACGACCAAGTCATGAGAAGCAGGCGTCATATGACGCGTCAGGCCCGCCGGCCAATCACGAGCGTTGGAAACTCCTCCGAGCGAGGGAGGCACACGTACATACACACGCACATATTACCACCATGCTGCTCGCTCTCTTTCTCCCTAGATCTTCACACAACACATCTTATATTCTATCAATGATATAAAATACTTCCAAGTGTCACAGACAAGAATAAAGACCACCACTGATCTGTCTGTGACAACATGAACTCTATGAAAGAAAGAACATCGTTCTACGATTATTGTAGCCCATTTCACTGCCCTGGCGAGCGCTAGCGAGTTACGAGTGCATTCTGGCAAACTGGCCAGCGTAACAATGTGGTTCGAGGATTGATGGACGGTTAGCACTCTGCAGGGCCCGTTTTATGACATCATTTAGTGCAGAGTGTCTTGGCAGGCGGCCTGCGTTGTAATTACATGACAAGGCATGGTGACCTTGAGCATCCATCCCCCCACCACACTTACAAGTGTGTGGGTGACAAACTGCCGCACCCACTCTGAGCGCGATGGCAACCCGGAGCGCTTCAGCATCCAAGTGAGTTCCAAGAGGTGGGATGAGGATGGCGTGTAACCACAAGCCACTCTCCAAACGGGCGGCTGCCTGGAGGCGTGCTTTTGCAACCTGGTCTGCATTGGTTAGGAGATTTTCTTGAGTTTTCTTCTCCGGGATGGTATCCCACGCTTTCTGCTTGCTCCTGGAGGTACCCTGAGGCTCCTCCTCTGCTCCCGTACTTTCCTTCCAGGTGTTAATCGCTACTGTTACGTCCCCATTAAGTGTCATTCTGGGTTGAGAAGAAAGGATGGACACTACAAGGTCGTTGGTCGCGATGAGGGAAGAGATAAAGGCTGGGGAGGCAATATCCGAGGCTCTCCGTATGCCCAAGCCCCTGAGGCGGACAGGAAGGGTGGGTTGTGTCCAGGTCCGTTCTTTAACCCTTAATTAGCGGCTCACCACATAAGTCGAGTTAAATAAAGCTGGACTATGTGGCGGCGCTCGACATAACTCGAGTGGCAATTTCAGCACGTAATGTTGCTGAGAGAGAGAAAGTGGTGGCAGGAGAGTAGCGAGCGTATGACTGCTCCAGACCACCGCGGCGAACCTACTGACACGAATCTCACCTCCCTCCTACCTCTCTCACTCGCTATATAAGGAATTGTATGGGGAAAGTGCCTAATTACATGCTTTTTGCACTCGCGTTGCACGGTTATTGCAAGAAAACTAGCCATCATAAAAGGATCGTTATGGTGTCATTCGAAAGCTCTGTTTATGCCCTTTCAGGGATAGATACTTGTTTTACGTTCTGGGTCTTATTTAGGCATGAAAATGATCACGTAAACAGCCCTATTTTGGCTAAAAACACCCCGCTGGGCGGTACATATAAATAAACCGCATAGGCCGCTCTTAAGGTGTTAAATTCCACGTTGGTGATGCTGGTCACTCATTTGGTAACTCATTTGGGAGTGACAATATATATATATATATATATACTGTATATATGCCGCTGAAGCAGTATGTCTCCTTTTCGCCTTGATTACCCCTGAAAGTATAGTGTCCCCCTTCGATTCACCTGAAGCTGTAGCGTTTCATTATTAATATATAGTGCAATTATACGTATTTATCTCTATGCCTCCCAATTTACTCCCGAAGGCTTATTTGAAAATACTGTATAGAATCTTAATTTTTGTAGCCAAAATATATTATTATACACGGATATTCAAATTAATTTTTCCAATTTTGAAGGACAAACCCTATATACCTGGTAGATAAATAACACTATGTTACTCTATGACCCTTGGGGTGAGTCTTCATTATTGTAAATTTAAGGATTTCGATGAAAGAGATAATACAAATGTACGGAGTAGAACATTAACTCCTTAAAAGCGGGCATGCTTGTTGACATGACCATATTGCTGGGCGGGTATATTTACCGAAAACGAGCTTCATTCCATGCTCTTTTTCATACACAAACAAGAGCCAGAGTATAATAAAATTATATATCCGTGAAAGGGCGATAATAGAGCTCTCCAATGACACCTGAATCATCCTTGTACGAACACAGGTTATCTTGTAGCGATCGCATAACCGGAGGTGAAAATACCCTAAAATAAGGTAATTTCCGCGTTTTTTCGTTGTCTCCCGAGGTACGGTGGTGGAGTTGAGGTATACTACGTGTTAGTGACAGCCCAGTGGTGGTGACGGCCCAGCGGTGGTGCCGAGCGGTGGTGCCGAGCGGTCGAAGCCCAGCAATCGTCCTCCCAACGCGCGGACATTCTCTCAGAGAACATAACATCCTCAAAATGGCACCCATCATATGATATGTACCGCAGGGGTCGCCAATATTCTCTCTCCCATCATATGATGTTCACCGTTGGTTGAGCGTTAAATATCTATGCCTTCAAATAAACCTTACTAATACATATGATGATACAAGTTTTTTAACCCGGCAACTGCCGGTAGACTTATAAGAGTTTTGCCGGTGCGCTGCGGGAAGACTCTTATAATCCTAGGCCTAAAAAAAAAAAAATTGAACCTATCCATCTATCTATTGCCTGACGCCGTGATCCCCGAAGTGGTGGCCACGAACGAACCGCCCCCATGCACCTCTGTCCCCAGTCAGTCGATGCCCCTCCCCCCAACCAGCACCGCCTTCGTTCATGTACCATCCCAGTATAATATATATATTTTTTTTTTTTTTTTTTTTTTTTTGCCCCATGGCCATGCCAAATATCACTCTCCCCCCCCCTCCCTCCTTCCCCCCTTTAATTATCACCTATTTTGCCTGTTATTCCCTTATTCTTAGGTATATTTTCGAGCTAACAATAGCGAGTTGCTAGCAGGCTGTGGTCATATGTGTTACCAAGCGAGTACAAGAGAAAGACAGACGTCACTACACGTCAGTGTCGCTCCAGGCGTCGTGAGGGGTGGATGTTGGCCAAGCTGGCTCACATTTTAGTTATGTAACTCTCGCATTAATTTCGCGATTTTGACCAGCCAAACACTGTTTCCACTTGTTTTATTGTTGTAACAGGTTAATATCTTCATAATAAACTTAAAATAGGCGCATATGGATAAGTATTAATGATATTTATGGTAAGATAACGATTTTAGTGACAGGAAACAGTGAAATAGGTGCGCACAGGCTGTGGTGGTCACTACCCCCCCTGCGCACTTCTTAGGTTAAATAAGTTACATAACGATGTATGTCCATTGTAATATTTGACTGATAGTGTTGGCTATTGTCATGTATTGATTTAATTGGTCAGAATAACCCGAGAAAGACACCTAGCATTTCAAAACTCCCCACTGGCACTCAAAACAAAGAAATATATGATTAAGTGAGATCATTCCCCTCCATACCTCCTATCACTCCTCCACACGAGGCCAACCCCTCTCCTCAATTATCACCTATTTTCATCTTATTCCCCTTTTTATCGGGTAATTTTTGGCGCAGATTTCCTGCCCGCGGTCTCAGGGTCACAGGGGAGGCAATTAGAGATTCTAGCAACAGAGAGACTTCACTTGCAAAATGTCAATGTAGATCGGGAAGTGAGAGAAAGAGGGTATATGTCGCGCTGGCTCTCCCCTCTTGATATGATCGGTCGGCACTAATATGTATTTTTCACCCGCTAATTATATTCCCACTTCCTTTATTGCTGTTACATGTTAATATCTTCATATTAAACGTAAAATAGGCGCATATTAATAAGTAATAAAGATATTTATGGTAAAATGATGATTTTCGTCGGGAATGAACCAAAATAACTTTGCTTGGTTGTACAGTTTGAACTACCATAGCTTCGCCGTTTAAAGGTTAAGAATGCTTAATCCAGCATATTGATATTGCCACGTAAAACATTTGTGCTTGTGCAACACAATCCCACCCCTATTCTGTGCTCTCTCCAACCCAAGAGTGAAACGTAATTCTCAATCTTTCTGCTATTCAAAGGCTGAGCTCTGGAACTCTCTCCAAGAATCAGTCTTTTCCTCATCTTATGACTTAACACCTTACGAGCGGCCTATGCGGTTTATTTATATGTACCGCCCAGCGGGGTGTTTTTAGCCAAAATAGGGCTGTTTACGTGATCATTTTCATGCCTAAATAAGACCCAGAACGTAAAACAAGTATCTATCCCTGAAAGGGCATAAACAGAGCTTTCGAATGACACCATAATGATCCTTTTATGATGGCTAGTTTTCTTGCAATAACCGTGCAACGCGAGTGCAAAAAGCATGTAATTAGGCACTTTCCCCATACAATTCCGTATATAGCGAGTGAGAGAGGGAGGGAGGAGGTGGGATTCGTGTCAGTAGGTTCGCCGCGGTGGTCTGGAGCAGTCATACGCTCGCTACTCTCCTGCCACCACTTGTCTCTCTCTCTCAGCAACATTACGTGCTGAAATTGCCACACGACCTATGTCGAGCGCCGCCACATAGTCCAGCTTTATTTAACTCGACTTATGTTGCTCGCCGCTAATTAAGGGTTAACTTCCTTCAAACTCCGCGTGCCCAGGCATTTTTGCTCGAACGTCCCTTGATTTTTGCGCTGTCACTCTTTCAACTCTAGGAGAGGCACTTGTCACAGGCAGTTCTGCCTTTTGTCACCCTCACTCCCATAGAAACACAAACATAAAAAACAAATAATCACCGAAAGTGAGTGAAATGCAGAGCAAAAATGCCGTGTTTTGGTTTATTTTATCACTAGATACATTTTATATGTGTAATAATGAACAATTTCATATTGACTTATATTGGTTATATGGCGCTATTTTTGTGTCCAGTGAATACGTCCTTAACCTCTTCTTTACCGGTGATGCCTATATAATTTTAGTTTAGCTATATTTAGACTATTTTGTGCAGTTTAAAAAGGGCCTCCAGCAATTAACAGGCTTCGAACTATTTCACTTAACCTCTTTTACTACCTATGATCCTTCTTAAGACCCTGGAGAGGAAACGCTGTTGCATATGTGCACGCAAGGGTTGCGCAAAACACGTTATTTGGGCGGAACGCAGCCCACATGGATATTTCCCTGGATATCAGCCTGCAGGGAGGCAGTCTACGGGTAGCTCTAGTGGTGAGCGGAGGAGCTACGCTCACGCTCTAAGAGAACAGGCTCAAACAAGAACCCAACGTTGCCCACAGGCACCAACCAAACCTGGTAACTTTATTGATTGTGGATAATTGTGTATATTGTGCCTTTGTCAAGAATGTGTTTGAGATATCGATCTAAGACTAATAGGCAACTTAGCCATATAACGGACCATCATGCTCACATAAGCTAGCCTGTCTCATGTTGCCATATGCGGGTCTCGCGTGCACATATGCAACAGAGTTCCTCTCCAGGTTAAAATTTGTGCCCCTTTTTCAGTTACCTCCATATAAGAATTTGTTGGTAGTATTTATATTACTCTGATTTGGATTATCACACTTTGGGGTCATACTAGGATCATGTGGCATCACGGTGTTAAATTTGGTATGAATCAAAGAATATTTAGGTACCCTCCCGAATATTTCAAAATGACCGTATTTTTGGGGGGAATTTTGTTTAACCTTTTATTCAACTTCGCAGGTCTCTCAGCCTATGGGGTCTGCAGGGCTACCACTCCCACTCCAAGCTGCCTCACCATTGCCGTCCACGCCCCAAGAGTGCCAGCTCCCTCAAGACGACTTGAGTATATTTGTTTATATTTTTAAGTACAACCTAGTCAAAACCTCTACTTATTTTGTTATAAAATTCTTTAAAAATACTAATTAACTTTCAATATACACCATTTACTAACATAATATTAAGGGATCCTTATATTATTTTTAGCAATGTTCAAAAAATCTTTAAGTCTTTTGGTTTGGGAGATATTTGAGGTCAAAGTTGACGTTGCATATTTACAACGACCAAACATTGAAAATTATGTTTTTGAGCGTTACCTATCCAGGGTTAAACAAAATCGTCTAAATATAGCTAGAATAAAATTAAAAAGACGTCGCCGGTACAGAAGTGGTTTAAAATATAAAAAAGTTTATTAAATCATCCTGTATAATTACCGGCAGTCCATACCTTAAATTAAATAATTGGGAGAGCTGATAAAACATAATACAATTCCATTAATTTTCGTACCTGTTAATGTTTGGCCTAATTCATATAGTGTTGCACATGTATTGCCTTAACATGATTATGTAGACTACTTTCAGTATATATCTTTGAAAGATATACAGTATACCGTATACAGATCATGTCCCTCTTTCTCTCTCTCTCTGTGTGTTTTTTTTTTTCTATGTGAATGAGGGAGACAAAAGGCATAACTGCCTGCAGTGAGTGCCTCCCCCATATTTGAAAGAGTGACAGGGCCAAAATCAATGACGTTCGAGATAAAATGCCTGGACACACGGAGTTTGAAGCAATTTAAGTCATAGGAAGAGAGAAAGACTGATTCTGGGAGAGAGTAACAGAGGTCAGCAGTTGAATAGAAGAATGTCTGAGAATAGCGTTTCACTCTTGGGTTGGAGAGTTGCACAGAGTAGGGGTAGGACTGTGTTGCAAGGGGGGTACTACGCACCCTACGTAGAGGAGGTGGTATACTCTGGGAAAGCTCCGAGGAACACTGATTATTGTAGTAGCGATCGAATAGCGAGAGAGATGCAACATTGCGGCGAAGAGAGAGAGATTGCAGAGAGTTGGTGAGTGGACGGGAGTTAATTATACGAAAGGCTTTTCTTTCTACTTTATCTAGGAGTGCGGTGTGCACACATGTGAACAATAGTCAATACAAGGACGCACTGTGCCCCTGTACAGAGCAACAAGCTGCGCAGGGGTAAGAACCCCTTGAGGCGGTTGAGCACACCCAGCTTCTGGGAGGCTGCCTTAGCGAGACTGGTAATATGGTCTTTCCAAGAGAGAACAGAAGAAAAAGAGACACCGAGAACATTGAGAGAAGTTGAAGGGTTGATTTTTGTATTGTTGAAGAATAAGGGATAGTCCTCTGGAGGTTCCTGACGGGTAGTAAGATGGATAAATTGAGTTCTGAAAGCATTAAATGGAACAAGGTTTTCTCTACCACAATTGGAAATAGTATCTAGATCGATAGAAGATAAATATTTTATGGCTTCATTACTTTTACTTTGGAGGGACTGCTGGCTGGGGCGTTCTGGAAAACTAATTGAGTGGTGTAAGGTAGAGTCGTCTGCATATGAATGGATGGGACTAGATGTACAGTTGAGAAGATCATTTATGAAAATTAAAAAGAGAATAGGAGATAGGACAGAACCCTGAGGAACACAGGAGTTGATAGGATGAGGAAATGAGATATGAAAGAAGATCACCAGTAGAGCGACCCTTAAGGAAGACTGGCGATCTGAGAGCAGATTATGAGAAGAGAAATGCTTAAGAAATTTGGAAACAAGAATAGTTTAAAAAACTTTAGAGATACAAGAGGTGAGAGCAATTGGACGATAGTTGGAGGGTTGAGAGCGGTCACCCTTTTTTGGGACAGGTTGAATGAGAGCAAACTTCCAGCAAGAAGGAAAGATGTTAGAGGAGAGACAGAGATGAAAGAGTTTGCCAAGGCAGGGGATCAGCACGGAAGCACAGTTTTTAATTACAACAGGAGGAACACCGTCCAGACCGTACGCCTTCTTAGTATTAAGCCCAGAGAGGGTAGAAAGTACATCTTTAGAAGAGATTAGGATATTAGGCATAAGTATGAGAGAGGGGGGTGGAGAGGGAGGAATAGCACCGGAATCATCCAAGCTAGAGTTTCTGGCAAAAGTTTGAGCAAAGAGTTCAGCTTTGTCAGAGGAATAAGTGATGGTTGTGCCATCAGAGTGGAAAAGGGGAGGGAAAGACGAAGAAGAAAAGTTGGAGAGGTTTTTGGCTAGATGCCAGAAAGCTTGGGAAGAGCTAGAGTTGGATAGTTCAGTGCATTTATTATTGATGAAAGAGTGCTTGGCAAGTCGAAGAACAGATTTGGCTTGATTCCTGGCAGAAACATAAGAAGAATGAGATTCCCGAGTTTTAAGGCGTCTGTACCGTTTGAATGCTTCCTCCGGTAATTTTCTTGAAAAGACTCGCAGCCTTATTTGAGAGTTTTTTTTGGCCAATTTTTTTTGGCAATGGTAGTTTTGATGCTATTAGTTATAATTCCACTGTGGGAGAAACCCTATATAACCCCATTATCCAACAATCTTAAGATAACTCCCCCCGATAGTGGGGAGGGCTATGAAGATCAGGGAAAATGTGGGGTTAAAGTAATATAGTAAAATAATGAAGAATAGGAATGTGTGAAATGCCAAAAATGCCACTTTTCCGAAATCCGAGCCAAGTTTTGTCGAAACTTGGCTCGGATTTTCAATAATTTCAGACACTGAAAAGAGCATTTTCTAAAAATCCGAGCCAAGTTTTGTCGAAAGTTGGCTCGGATTTTGCATAATTTTAGACACTGAAAAGAGCATTTTCTAAAAATCCGAGCCAAGTTTTGTCGAAAGTTGGCTCGGATTTTCAATAATTTCAGAGACTCAAAAGAGCATTTTCTAAAAATCCGAGCCAAGTTTTGTCGAAACTTGGCTCTGATTTTGCATAATTTCAGACACTCAAAAGAGCATTTTCTAAAAATCCGAGCCAAGTTTTGTCTAAAGTTGGCTCGGATTGTCCATAATTTCAGAGACTCAAAAGAGCATTTTCTAAAAATCCGAGCCAAGTTGTGTCCAAAGTTGGCTCGGAGTTTCCATAATTTCATAGACACAAAAGGTAACTTAGAAAATATGCAAGCAAAGTTTTGTCCAAAATTGGCTCGGATTTTGCATTAATATCAGAGACACAAAGGGTCACTTTTTATGGTAACATTCAAGGAGATTACACCAGGACTCTTCTTCTTCCCTCTGACCAGGTATAGGCTATCCTAGTGTTTACTATCGTATACCCCTTTGAAAGGACATTAGCCTAACCTAACAACCTTACCTAACCAACCTAGTATTATGGGTGCCTATAGCCCTTTGAAAGGACATTAGCCTAACCTAACAACCTTACCTAACCTAACCTAGTATTATGGGTGCCTATACCCCTTTGAAAGGACATTAGCGTAACCTAACAACCTTACCTAACCTAACCTAGTATTATGGGTGCCTATAGCCCTTTGAAAGGACATTAGCCTAACCTAACAACCTTACCTAACCTAACCTAGTATTATGGGTGCCTATACCCTTTGAAAGGACATTAGCCTAACCTAACAACCTTACCTAACCTAACCTAGTATTATGGGTGCCTATACCCCTTTGAAAGGACATTAGCCTAACCTAACAACCTTACCTAACCTAACCTAGTATTATGGGTGGGGGCTGCCGCCCCCACACCCCGCTATTTGACATCTTTTTGGTATTATGGGTGCCTATACCCCTTTGAAAGGACATTAGCCTAACCTAACAACATTACCTAACCTAACCTAGTATTATGAGTGGGGGCTGCTGCCCCCACACCCCCGCTATTTGACATCTTTAGACAGATTTTTGGTGTATTAATACCAGTCAACTAACGTACTGAGGCCAACATCGCACTGAAGGACTACATCTTGATAAGGTAATTTGTTTATGCAGAACCAATACACAATATTGAGGACTTTGGGGATGTGGGCATTTTCAAAGAATGTGTCTTTCACAGCACTAACATTATACCTACATCGTGATTTCCTGAGTGCATGGTGAACGTATTCTTTATTCCGTTTGTCACATCTAAACTTCTTTTGTTGTCTATTTTCACTCACTTGCAATTCACTGCCACATTTACTACACTTACCAGTTGCCAAGACTAACTTATGCTGAACAAGAAAATCCCATGTAGCTTCCTTGGTTCGCAAAATGTCCCCCAATTTCTGACAGGAGAGACTACAACCTGCACAAGCGGCCATGACAGTTACAAATCTGCCGGGCTGTTTGACGTTTCTGTCAGCTGAGAGAAGGAATGGCAACAATATGCGCCGATTCGTGCGCAAGAGCAAATATATGTAATAATACTAAAACTACAAGGGAAATGGGAAAGAAAAATGCCAGAAAGGATTGAACAAATACGGGAAAACTATGAAACATAAATACAAGCACAATGTAATGTTGCAAATGTGTATATTAGACATACAGTAACATCTTTGTAGAACATAACACTTTACCGTAGCGAGTGTACTCCATTGCGAACACGTCCGTAGCGGAGCTCTCAAGATTGAGGGAGTGAAGAAGAAGAGTTTGTTTACGCGCGGGACTCTATTTTTATCAACATAATCGAGAGTTACAAAACTTATCAAAACTATTCTACCACAACGGAATCTATGTGAGTATATTATAAGGATTCCATAGAGCTTCACTTTCCCTAATAAATTATGTATAATAACGCTGCGAGTCTATTCGGGATAATTATCCTTCCTCCTTGTTGCGGACAGCAGTAGAACAAGCGTGAGTAAACCAAGATTGTTTTGCATTAGAATGAGAGAAAGAAAATGGAATGTATGCTTCTATGCCCGAGAGGATTACCTCGGTAATGCGTTCAGCACTCTCCGAGGGTCCTCGGCCACGGAAGCAGAAGTCATTCCTTGGGAAATCAAAGAAGTACTGCCGGAGAGCCTCCCAGTCGGCAGTGCCAAAGTGCCACAAGCGCCGCTGGCTGGGAGGATCGGATGGCCGTACTGAAGAGATAGGACAGGTGACAGAGATAAGTTTATGGTCGGAGGAGCCCAAACGAGAGAAAAGATTGACAGTATAAGAGGAAGGGTTAGAGGTCAGAAATAAGTCAAGAATGTTGGGCCGATCTCCGAAGCGATCCGGAATACGGGTGGGTTGCTGGACCAGCTGCTCTAGGTCATTTGTGATTGAAAAGACGTAGGCTTTACCAGGTTTGTCAGTAGAGTAGGGTGTGTGTTTGTGCGTGTTTTTGTGTGTACGCGTATATATATATATATATTTATATATATTTATATATATATATACTGTGTACTGTATATATATGTGTGTGTGTGTGTGTGTGTGTGACTAATATATTATCCACAACTTGAATGAGTTTCACTAAAAGTAATTAATGAACAGGTCCTCATTATAATCTCTCTAGTTTTGTCTTGTTTCTTCTCCATTTCCTCTCTCCATTTCCATACTCTCTCCAGCCGTCAAAAACTTAAAGGGGTTTCGCCTAAAATGATTGAAATAAGAGGCTTCCCATAATAACTCTATTATGTTAAAATTATAACTGAGGTAACATGATAATGATGATGCTGATGATGTACATGAGAAACAAAAATTATCATAATCATACCATTCAACTATTTTCGAGTTAACTCATACATACAATTATTTTACTATTGATGCAATGGTTTCGGAATTAATTCCAAAATATTTCAGTTTGATATTTCAAGAATTGTCAATTATTATTCCGCTGTCTAAAATGTTCGAATAGATAATCACACCTCGTTTAAAAAAACAAACATATAATTAGTATTACGGAAAATGTGTTATTAGATAGTAGTTTTCAGTTAACTGTCATCTGATGTTTTAAACCTGTATTCATATCTATACTAGCCTTAATGCTCCCATTGCAATATATGTAAATGTGTTATTAGATAGTAGTTTTCAGTTAACTGTCATCTGATGTTTTAAACCTGTATTCATATCTATACTAGCCTTAATGCTCCCATTGCAATATATGTAAATTATAATGTTTTACATTATTATTATTATTATTATTGTTAGTATTATTATTAGTATTAATAATATTAGTATTAGTGTTATTATCATAATTTATTCTTATTATCCAAGCTGGGCTAAGGTAAATAATGGCAACATAAGCAAAGTTTGACTTCTATGGACTATTATAATAAGGTTTATTGACTATAATCCACTTGTGGTAGTCATTTGGTTGTAAGAAATATGTGCTTTCTTAACCAATGGCCTCCAGAATACTCCTTCTAAAGCAGAATATAATAATCTACCAATACCTAGAATAGTATAAAGAAACTCGTGATAGCCTTTTGAGAGATCAGTGAACAATTATGTTTGTAGCAAACTTCCGATAGGAAGGGGAGGGGGGGGGGGGGGTAGATACTTTCTTGACGTGGTGATGTAGCCCAAACGGTGTAGAACCACATGAACAATATTATTGAGATAATTTGTCCAATACCCGAGCCGCTTCACTGTGAACTCGAACGCCTAATACAGTATACAGGTATTATAATTCTCAATCGAAAGGTACCCGGTATATGACATACTTACACGTATCCTAGTGTTATCTCCTTCAATACGATGACAACATATTTATATTGTCCTTATATGAACACATAAGTATATTGTTAGCCAGAATAAAAGGAAGAAAAGCGTCATGGAACTGAAGAGTTAAACAATACAATGTGTATTGAACTGTGGCCTACTGTACATTTAGCACTTGGGAAGGTATTTATCTGATAAATATACTGCTCAAGTTACTTCACGTTACCTTTACCAGTTCTTCTGAAAGACAATGCAGGATCATCGAATATATTACAATATACTATGTGTAAGTTTCAGAAAAATTCGATATATCTCTCAAAATATATTTAACACGTAATTTGCATGTACAATATTATTATATATATATATATATATATATATATATATATATATATTATTATATTATCATTATAATTTTATTTGGGCTACACTCAATATATGAATAACTCTTGAAATGCACCTGTAGCAATTACATCCACTAAAATACCTCGGTATCTTACTAATCTGAAACATTCATCTAATCGTAGACAATATCTGAAAATATTGCCTCACTGCAGTATTCGTATACCAGGTGTCCTAACATAAGTGTGCCAAACTATAGGGTATGATTTTATGGATGATTCTATGAATACAATGTTTTATAACAAATGTTGTATATCTCAAACGTTAAGATATTGATTGATTTATACAGTGTCCTCCCCCACGACCCCATAATGGACTCTC
Source organism: Paralithodes platypus (assembly GCA_032716605.1). Classification (NCBI taxonomy): domain Eukaryota; kingdom Metazoa; phylum Arthropoda; class Malacostraca; order Decapoda; family Lithodidae; genus Paralithodes; species Paralithodes platypus. The sequence continues at coordinate 9,935,007 of CM064542.1, forward strand.
CACATAAAGCCGTTCCAACAGGTCCAGGGTCACATACAATGCCTTTATGCAGTATGTAACTTGTAATATTATAATATCTTGTTTTCTATCTATCTATCTATCTATATGTTCAGGCCCAATCCCCATTTTGGGGGTAGCCGACTCAAGACAGAGCAAGAACAGGGAAAACACAAAAACAACATAAAACAACAAATAAACACAGATAAAAAGCACAAACTCACACACATCCAGGTCACCCAGGAGAAGACCCAGAGACCAGGGTCACCAAGGTCGCTCCAGCACTCCCCCGGCCCTCGACCACCCGCATAGGTTCCGATTTCGGCAGGCAGACATGCAGCGGAGCCTAAGCCACAAGCCCTCCCACCACACTTCCAGGCGCACCCTTCATATTAATCGTCTCCCCGGGCCAGGCGCCTGATGGACTATTATCTAGTCCAACTTGCGCCCGACCCCTTACTTCAAATGACCACGTGTTCACTCAACTATTCATAAACATTCTCCATTCACTCCTGTCCACCACCACTTCCCCTGCCTGATCTATAGTCATTCCTCTATCATCCAAAACCTTTCTTACACAGTCTCTCCATCTCAATGGGGGTCTTCCTGCCCTTCTATCTCCCCTTGTACCTGACTCACATATTCTCTTTGTAAGCCTTTCATCTCCCATTCGTTCAACATGACTATACCAGCTCAGCACCCTTCTGTCCACTCTGGCTGACAAATGTTCCTGCTGCCCCACTCTGCTACGTATCTCTTTATTCCTCAATCTGTCTCTAAGAGTTTTTATCTCTATCTTGTTTTATATTGTGTTAATTTTGTATTTTTTATTGTTCATATGTATGAAGGAGACAAAAGTCAGAGCTGCTTGTAACATGAGTCTCCTCCAAAGCCAAATTAGTGACAGAAAGCCAAATTCAAGGTACGTTGCAGTCTAAGTGCCCAGCCATACAAAATTTAAAGCAGTTCAAGTCATAGGTTGAAGGAAAGATAGAATGAAGGAGTGAGTTCCAGAGTCTGCTTGTTGAGTACTGTAGAAGAGAACTGACGATTGCAATGCAGTAGAAGAGGAAGATAAATGCAACATTGTGGCGTGTAGTAGGAGACTTAAAGGGAATTAGTAAGAGGTGATGAGTTAATAAGATGGAAAGTTTTAGACACTACCCCTTCAATAAGTACGGTATGGGGGGAACCTCCCCACACATGCGAACTGTACTCGATACATAGGCAGACAGTGCCCCTGTACAGAGCAAGAAGCTATGCGGTAATAAAATAACCACTTCTGAGAAGCTGTTTTAGCAAAAGTGGTGATATAGTTTTTTCCAAGAAAAGTTAGAAGAAAAAGAGACAAGGATTTTCAGAGAAGATGAAGGGTGAATTTGTGAGTTTTTGAGGAATAGGGGATAATAATGTGGACGATTGTGATGAGTAGACAGATGGAAAAATGGGGCTTTGGAAGCATTGAGAGAAACAAGATTTTCTCTGTCCCAATGAGAAGTTATTGAAAGATCAGAGGATAAGCGCGCTATGGTCTCCTCACATGAATGTTGGAGTGAATGTAAGGAAGGTGGTTGTGGAAAACTAGTTGAGTAATGTAAAGCAGAGTGGTCAGTTTGTGAGAGGATAGGACTAGAGTTACGGTTGAGAAGATCATTAATGAAAATTAGAAAGAGGATTGACAATAGGACAGACCCCTGAGGAACACTGGAGTTGATGGGTTGAGGAAGTGAATTATGTGGCCATCCACACCAACAGCTATGGAATGGCCAGAAAGGAAATTGGTGATAAAGGGACAAATAGAGTGAGAAAAGCACAAAGATGGTAGTTTGGAAATAATTTATTTGTGCCAGACTCCATTGAAGGCTTTCAATATGTCTAGCATAATAGAAACATTGTCACCGGAGTCCCGAAGGGAGGATGACCAAGAGTTAGTAAGGTAGGATAGGAGATCACAAGTATAGCGGCCTTTAAGCCTTTAACCCTTACTGTACTAGCAACGGGGAATCACCGTTAGTAATAAAGTCACTTGTCAATACTATGCGGTAGTTGTAACTTCCTGTATCGAGCGGTACCAGGCACCGTGGCTTGTACGCACTGTTTTGAGACCTTGCACCACTTCTCAGCTTATATTCAAGGTCTCATAGACTAGCTGGCTCAGTATTACTCCAACTTTGGCCTTTTGGCCTCATTGCCTGGTACTGGAGGGTAGATTTATGGTAATACCCTCTGGTACAGTAGGGGTTAAGGAATCCCATTCTGGCGATCTGAAAGAAGGTTATAAGGAAGATCAAAATAATAATAATAATAATATAATAATAATAATATTTATTCAGTTAGCAATTTACAGAGTTGGTACCACATAGTTTGTTACAAATATGACATGTACCAGCCTTGCATAATTCCAACTAAGGATTGCCCAATAAGGCCGTTAGGCGTATTTCCATTGGGATCCTTGTGGGATTAGGTTAGCTGGGGAAAATGGGGAGGATAAAGAAATAGAATCTTTAGAGAAAGTATTTCTAGGGGGTTATTTTAAGATACCTTACATCCTATAGTAAATATCAGTAATCCGTAATCAGTAATCATTTCAGTTTGGTTTGTCTATCTCTTATGTCGCATTTAGTAGTAGACATAAGCTTGGTGCTCCCTTCTCGCAGCTGTCCGGTTCAGGTGTTCCTTCAGGCTACGTCTGAAGGAATACAGTGTTCTCTTTTCACGGACTGACTGGGGTAGGTCGTTCCAGTCTTTGATGGCGGTGAAGAAGAATGTTGCTTACCCTGTCCTTGGATTCTCGGGACCTTAAAATTAAACATCCTGTTTCTTGTATTATGTCCACTCCTCTCATTTGCTTTAACAAAATCATTCTTTAGGTACTCTGGAGCTCTGTCATAGAAAATTTTGAAGGCATTAGTGAGCCTGATTTGTTTGGCCCTGTCAGCGACATTGAGCATACCTAGTGACTGAAGTTGTTCCTGGCCAACATGTGATCTGAGTCCTAGGTTCAGCATGAACCTAACCATTTTATTTTGAGTGACCTGAAGTTTGTGCTGTGCTGATTTAGATGATGCAGAGTACCAGGATGACACAGAATAGTCAAAATTACATTGAACAAGCGCTTGGCAGAGGGTCTTTTTGGTCGCCGGGCAGCATCCCACCTGTCTATACAGGTATTTTATACGTGCTCTACACTTACTCAGGATAGATTCCAAAATTGTTTCACCTGACAAACTCGCGTCCAGTTTTAGTCCGAGATATTTAACTTGTGACACTGTTGTTATAGGAATATCATTACAGTTGACCGAGAAGCCCACAATGTCTTTCAGTTTGCGTTTTGTTCCACATAAGATGGCTTCCGTCTTGCCCAGGTGAAGAGATAGTCTATTGTCCACTAGCCATTCACTACATGATTCTAGTTCTTTGGAAAGTGAAGCGGCAATACTTATTGGGTCTTTTCCTGAAACCAGGAGCACGCTGTCGTCTGCATACAGTAATAATTTACATGAGACGCTCAGTTCCAGGTCGTTCACATAACAGAGAAAGAGTAAGGGACCAAGGATGCTTCCCTGCGGGACCCCACAGTTAATTGGCATAGGATCAGATATATTATCGTCAATTTTTACTCTTTGGGTTCTACCACTAAGATAAGATTTAAACCAGTTCACAGATCCTATGCCCATTGCTTGTAGTTTATTACGTAGGATATCATGGTCTACTGTGTCAAACGCTTTTGTAGATCAAGAAGAACCATACCGGTGTAGTTACCTTTAGACATTTCTTTACGAATGTGATCCGTTAAGTGGATGAGACAGGAGTCTGTCGAGTACATGCATCTGAAACCTGATTGAAACTTATAGAATAGATCATTTTGCTTGAGGTAGTGTTCAATTTGGGTGTATACCGCTCTTTCAAGGATTTTAGATACAATACATAATATGCTAACTGGTCTGTAGTTACCAACTTCTAGTTTATTTCCTTTCTTGAATAGAGGGGTTACAATAGCTTCCTTCAGTTCAGAAGGTACAGTGTTGGTGTTAATTGACAAGTTGATGATGTGGGTTAGGGGGCCTGCTATACCAATGGCTCCATCTCGTAGAAATTTGGCAGGAATTTTGTCTGGTCCTGTGCTTTTATGTACATTTAGGTTAGACAGCTCGTCAAAAGTGTATTTTGGTGTAACATTTTGCAATCCAAATGTGTTTGGGTGTATGTCTTTATCTCTGTAGAAATTTCGAAAGGTGGCCGTTGTTGTCGTGTATTTATTGAGAGGTTGAGGTAGGTTCTGTGCAAGTGTGTTTGCTATGGAGGTGAAGAAGGAGTTGAAGTAGGTTGAAATTTGTCGTTTATCGTGGCAAATCTGATCATTAATGGTGAGAGCAATAATTAGTGTTAAACTAATTGTCTAATTGTCTTGTTGCTGTAGCCTGTTGTTTTTAGGTGCCTCCATAGTTTCTTTGGGTTATTCTGATATTCCTCTGCCTTATTGTGAAAATAATTAGTTTTTGCTGATTTTATTTTCCTACTTAGTTTATTCCTGGCCCTGTTGAACTCATGTTTCAGACCTTGATCCTGTCTATGTTTCGCTAGCCTTTTTAACAGATTGTCTCTGTGTTCCAGATGGTGTAGTATGTCATTGTTGATCCATGGGTCTGACCTTGCTTTAATTCGTATGTCTTTCAGAGGAGCTATTTCGTCTAGAATGTTTGTGATGATGGTTCTGAAGCCAACCCATGCGTCATTAACGTTTGTACTTCCAAACACTGGAGACCAGTCTGTATTCCATAAAATGTCCAGAAATGTTTCTTTATTGTAGTTTCTGAGCGACCTTGTTTTGATAATCTTGTGATTCTCTAGGGTAATTTTTGTGGTTTTCCGTGTGCAATATGTGACGAAGTGATCACTTATCCCAGTCTGTAAAACCCCTGATTGGGATATTTTGTCCTCTCTGTTACAGTTTATGTGGTCTATTATTGTGGCAGTGTTCTCAGAGATACGTGTGGGGGTTGTGATGAGTTGTTTGTGATTGTGCATTGTCAGTATATGCCTATATTCTCGTACAAGCCTATCATTTCGTTGTTTGTAACACAGGTTAAAATCCCCTAGTATGATGGATTCATTCCGAGGGTCTAGCGATGACAACGTTCGTTCAAATTTGGTCAAGAATTGTGTGTCGTCTGGTGGCCTATAGCATACCCCAATTGTGATGGGTCTTGTCCTCGGCAGGTGTAGATCGATCCACAGAGCTTCGTGATTTTCTACATGGAGGTCGGTCCTGGTTGTGTGTGTGAGGTTGTTTTTTACATACAGACATACTCCTCCCCCATGCCTATTGCGATCATTCCTAACCATATTGAAACCTTGAATGTTTATTTCACCATCGTTTATACTTGAATCCAGCCAGGTTTCTGTGATTGCAATTATTGAAGCTTTGGCCTTATTAGCTAACAAGTTTAATTCTGACAATTTATGGTACATTGATCTGGCGTTAATGTGGATAAGATCGAGCCCTTTGTTGGTGGACACTCTGCATTCATCTTTGATTTTGAATGTGTCCTGGCTGGATTCTGAGTTGTTAATACTAATTGGTTCATTTACATTAATATTCGGTAATGAATGCAAGGCACATATGTTGCATAGGAATTCCCGTTCTTCACTGTTGGTCTTCTTAGAGATGCACTTCATGTGAGCTACAGTTTTACACTTAACAGTTTATGATCCTTTGTTTTCTTGTTATGAGTGCTTCACATATTTCACAAATGATTTTAGGACCCTTAATAGCTATTTCCCTACATTTATCGCATTCCACTTCTTTTCTGCTAGTAACGTAAGTACATCGATCGTGTACTGTTTCATTACAACTTCTACATTGTGACGTTGTACTCCTTTTGTTGAATCCAATATCGCACACTATAATATTTTCCTGTTACTGTTCATCGTACGTCTGGCGGTGTGGTGATCAGCTGTGCGCCGTGAGCGGCTGATGGTGTGTGAGCGCGTGAGATGAGGACAGGTTGTGGCTCCCCCTTGCCCCCCTCCCACCCCTACCTGTATTTGTTGTTTTATGTCCTTGTTCTTGGCCGTTGTTGCTGTTACTTCATTGTCGATGTGTTTGCCAGAGCTTCCTGTTTATTTGGGTGTTCTGGTTGCATGTTGTGTTACTTGGGTCACCGATATCTGTGGTAGTGATGATACAGTTGAGGGTAATGTTGAGTAGGTAGAATGTTGGCACTGTGCTGGCGGTTGCCCTGCGGTCTTGGTTGTGAGTTGGAGCGTGACGGGAGACTTGGGTGCCTGCTGGCCCAGTTTGTTATAACGAATTTTACTGCTAGGGACTGTTGAAATGTCGGTGTCTGCCTTACTTGTTTGGTGGTGAGGTTTCTTCAACGTTGAACTAGGGCCGGGGTTGGTCTCTACATCTCTGCAGCTAATTAGAGTGTAGCACAATAGGTGTTGTAGCGAGGTTGTGCCAGAGTATTTGCCCAGTCGCGGCATCTTCCCGATATATGAAATAGACCAGGCAGGAATGGTGACAGAAATTTCACTCGTGTGTGATTTCTGTGTGACGAGGTCCCTCAATACTTGTTTAGTGTTGACCTGGTACACTACCGGTCCCCTCTGCACCTGTATATCAGCACAGCCCCTCTGGATGTTGAGAAGGATGATACATCCCTCCCGCCATGTTGACATTAATTGATCCAAAAACCATAAATTTTGCATTTTTGTTTAACTACGCTCCTTCCTATAGTATAGAAGAAGAATATATAGCCACAATAATACCCATCTGACATCTCTACCCTCCACCAAACCCCTCCCTCCTCGATTTACAAAAAAAAATAAATAAATAATAATAATAATTAATAAATACAATTTTAGTTAGCCATAAAGAGCGTGGCATAGCGTTTTCTTCATTACCCGAGAGTAAGAAAACGTTGCTCTCTCCCCATTTGAAGGGTCAATATGTAAAACTAATTTTGGGTTTTCTCTAGATACCATTTTTCAACATCTAAACAACAAGGTATTTCCAAATACTGTTCTAAATACTCCCCACTTTGCAAACTATTTCCATGAATATCTACACAACTTTGTGGGCTTGGACATTGTGTTGAAGGCTTGGCTAATTTGTTTTGCTCATGAATTAGGTAATGAGTGTATACACATAAATTGCACATTCTTTTCAACCCTTTCTATTGCTCAATTAAGGATAATGCAATGACAAGTTATAGGTGTTAGAGGTAGGTTACCTCTCCAAACATGCGAGTGATTTCTACGGCATATAACATTTTCCGAGTATTTTTGTTTAAGACAAACAAATAATGCCGCCGCGCGCGTACATGAGGTGATCAAAATTGCACACCACTGGGATAAAAAACTGTGCTAGAAGAAAGACACTCCATACATAGAGTCTGGATTGGGTACAAAGGGTGACCCTCCCCTTAAATAATTTTGAACTAAGAATAGATTTAAGGTCTTTAGAGATGCAAGGTATGAGAGGAATTGGAAGTTAGTTAGAGGGTTGAGAGTGGTCACCGTTCTTTGGGACAGGTTGAATGAGGTCAAACTTCCATCCTGAAGGAAAGGTTCTAAGAGGAATGGCAGAGACAGAAGAGTTTACCTTGGCAGGGAGTCAGCACGGAAGCGCTGTATTCTAGTACAACAGGAGGAACACCATCGGACCCATACGTCATCATCATCATCATCATCATCATCATCATCATGCCCCGCTTCCAGAGGAAGCGCCCCCAAAAAGATGGCCATGGCAGAAACTGCCTCCAGCCTCCCAGACATGCCCTCACTGATCCATTCCACATTGCCATTTCCACTAAGTGGATTTACTCCAAGAGATAGAGGGCTTTAACCCTTATTTAGCGGCGAGCAACATAAGTCGAGTTAAAAAAAGCTGGACTATGTGGCGGCGCTCGACATAACTCGAGTGGCAATTTCAGCACGTAATGTGGCTGAGAGAGAGAGACAAGTGGTGGCAGGAGACTAGCGAGCGTATGACTGCTCCAGACCACCGCGGCGAACCTACTGACACAAATCTCAGCTCCCTCCTCCCTCTCTCACTCGCTACATACTCAATTATGTACTGAAAGTACCGAATTACCTGCTTTTTGCACTCGCGTTGCACGGTTATTGCAAGAAAACTATCCATCATACAAGGATCGTTATGGTGTCATTCGAAAGCTCTGTTTATGCCCTTTCAGGGATAGGTACTTGTTTTACGTTCTGGGTCTTATTTAGGCATGAAAATGATCACGTAAACAGCCCTATTTTGGCTAAAAACACCCCGCTGTGCGGTACACATAAATAAACCGCATAGGCCGCTCGTAAGGTGTTAATTAGAATTTTAGGTAAATATACTTTGAAAACCATTTTCTATGAAAAAAAGGGTGATGATTCCAAACCAAGCAGTCTTATTAACCATGCGTAAGACAAAATTGCCATTTTGGCCGTTTTTTATTCACATTTGACCCGATTTGGCCCAAATATGATTTTCATTACGAAACATTTATTTTTTACCAAAATCTATTGTGTAATATATCACTTGAAGGCGCTTTGTATGTAGAATACATAAAGGAAGTAAAAATGGTGATAATCTATGTGGATTGTTTGGGATATCTAAATTTTAGTTTTCAAAATACTTATTTTGTCATGTTTTCCGGAAAATTAATTATGGTAGGAAAAATACAAATGTTTATAAATGTTGTTAAATTATATGTCAAAGGAACCCTTACAATATAACCTAGAGCTTGTAAGAGTTAAATCAGATGTGACAATTATTAACTTTTTAGGGAAGATACAGGCACGTGTTTGGGTGGAGGTCCACCTCGACCACCGTAATGCTTTATGTCAGAGATGTGCATATCTCAAGAACGGCTAAAGCTGTAGCAACAAAACTTAATGGTTGTACTTATGGGACACCAACATACGGTTTTAGCATGCTGGAGTTTATGAAGTGAATAAATAGATAGAGAAAAGTAGTATACAAGTTTCGTTCGTTTCCTTATATCTAACCTGCTAAGTAAAAATCCCCTTTATATTCCCGGGATTATTTTCCCAAACTAAAAACAATATCATCCCTTTACCAGGAATCCCTCTGGAACTCCATCTGGCAGTGTTAGCAATGTGGTCCATTTAGTTGAGGGGTATATTAACCCTTGTCTAGCGGGGTGTTTTGGGCTCATTTGGGCATATTCAGGCCCTCCTGCATGATACATCAAGCATCTGCATGAAAAAAAAAAAAAAATATTTAGCAAATAACTAGGCACTAAAAGCTTCAAAATGAGACCAGAACGAGCTACGTAGCACTCGTGGTTCTCTTGCAGTGATGCCACGAACATGGGAGTTTAGCATCCTCATCCTCATCTCCATCTGTGACAATTTCTGGTTCCATTTTCTCAGAAAGTATAGTTGGCATCTGACTTCCAGTAAACCATACTGGAGCGAAGCTTCCATTAACATCATTCCAGCCATGGTCTGTGAGTTTCAAATTCCCCATTGGATCTCTTAGATGTGCATGTTTCCAGAGATATGCTACATCGTTGCATCGTGCCAATTTTTGTACCAGAACATCTTTGCAGGGTGGAAGCATGTTTACATAAATTCCTTTTATTTCTTCCAATAAACTGTCAGTATTAGTCGGTTTGTATTTAAGCAGGAAAATTCTCAACCTGGCCTTATTCACAGATGATAATGTTCTCTGACCATAGAGTGGTGAACAGACATATTTTTCTACAAGGCTGTCATTATCAGAAAAAAGTAATCTTTTCTCTTAGACTACCTAAGAATTCAAGATACAGAGGAGTCTTTCAGCGTTCTTCAGTGGATTCACCTTTCCCTTTCCAAAGAACATTGATATATAATCACATCCTGTTAGGACATGATATCCTGGCAGTGCTTTGCAAATTACTGACCAATGTAGTTTGCTAGCACAGTAATATGGGAATACCTTCTATTGTTATCACTCGAATATCCAAGGTCCATCCACATATTGATCTTAAGTTTTCTGACATGATAGAGGAGGGTAACCATGATATCAGTGACTGTTGCACGGACAACGACATTCTGTTCTGGTGATGCTTTTGACAATGTGTTAAGATGGTACACCAGTCTAGTATTTGCCTACACATGTGAGCATATGTAGTCTGGTGCCTATTGTATTCCTTATTTCCTGTTAGCCTAGCTGTATACTGAAGTCACTGATTCTCATGTGCAACAATAACTGTCTTTTGATTTATGTTACTTGCATAACTCAAGTTTCCCACTCCATGAAGAACTTGATCAGTGCAGTTTTGAAAGCTGGTGATAGCAATGCATATATCAAATCCTTAGGACGCAATTGATCTGCACCAGTGATTTGAAATAATCCATGATTTGCACCTCTTGCCTGTTGCTCAGCATTCTTTATGTTTTTCACATAACTATCACAGACAAAGTGTGTTTTATCTGCCTGTGTACTGCATATCATTTTCAGAACCACTCCTGCTACTTTCCCAAATTTGTGAGGCAAGTTGGTGGGCAATGACTGGATTACAAACATGGCATCATAAAGAACTGTATTAACCACTGTCAACTCTGTGTGTGTGATCAAATCTTCAAGGTACTTAGAGAGTATGTTCTTAGATGTCTTTATCACTGTGCCAGAAATGCTGACCATAGAGAGGGATGTAGTAGGACATTATAAGCCCTGCATATTATATATTGCTATACATATATCTCACTGCTTATATGCCTTTATCCCTGTAACTTCTAAACTCTTAACATTCTTATTAAACATTCTTCATTTATTGAACTCCCTATAACTTTATCTATCTCTTTAACATATAATATATTTGTTGATACTTCCACTTAAATCAACACCCATTTCCTCTGTAAATGTAAACTGTATAACGTATTTATCCGGTCATACGTCATACCAGAATGCTGAGTTGATGCTGTGTTGCTTCAGCATCCTTGAACCTAGACGATGCCTTCTTACTCAGGCATCTTCAGTTAGACTTCAACAGACCTCAGCCAGAGAGAGTCAGAGCTCTTTACTCCCTCTAGACTCTAGACTCAAACTCACCCTCTATAGCCAAGCTCCTATATCCCCTAGATATATTAGACCACACAAGTCATATATCACCTTGCTCCTCAGGCTTTTATTACAAGCCTTATCATATATCTGTACTTATACCTGTACGTTTATACTTATTATCACTTATCCAATAATTAATATGTTGTGTTATTACCTGTAATCCCCTATATATTTAACGTTTTATATGGCGACCTTGCAAATAGCGTATTAAGGCTATACTTAAGTTCCCCCCCAATCTACCCCTCTACAATTATCAACATTACAAATCCCTAATTATACCTTACATTTCATGTGAGGATAATTGCTGTACTTCAAACCCTGCCTACCAGCCTTACAGCCTGCCAGCCTGACAACCATACAGCCTGCTAGCCATTCTGCCAAGCTGCAAGCGTGTGCGTACGTCCATGGTACACACACAGTCACAACGCCTCCACCAGCCGCAACAACCACACACAACTAGCCGCTACGTGTGTACATCTGTACACACACACACACACAATGCCTCTGCCTGTCGTACGACCAACTGATCAACACTGACACAACGTTCTCTAAGAGGAATCATGCGAGTGCTTAACTTTACTTAAAAGTGCATTGTTTAAGAGGATTAAGTGATCATGTTTTCAAAGCCTCAACCATTAGAGTTCACATATACCACAGGTGCGATTACTAGATCACATTCTCAAAATGACCCACTGACACACTCACCCACTGACACACACAGTCAAACACCAACACCACCATCACCACCTTTACCTACACTCCCTCCACCTGATCAACCTCCGCATTCACAAATTTCCATAAATACCAACCTCCAACCCCCACTTACACAATATTCGGAGGCCACAGAACACTTATTTACTCTGCCATCTAGAGTTAATGATAAGAGACGTGTATAATTTTCTCAACCTCAGAACTCAAATACATCTTTCAACATCACTTATTCAAACAAACAAAACACAGCCCCTCCTATGCATTCAGCTTCTAGCTGGAATACTACTTGGGATGATGGTTCAAATCCCAGGGACAGACCTGTGGTGTCACCTACGATTGGTGCTACAGCTCATTCAGAGGGATTTTGGGATTTTCAACCCTCTGACCCTAAACCAAGGTTGTATGCCAACAGCAATATCTTTCAACCTCCTCAACAACAACAGGGTCTCTCACATCAAATTCCCATGTATGCCAACAGCAATATCTTTCAACCTCCTCAACAACAACAGGGTCTCCCTCCTAACATACACAGTCACCAGCAATTTCCTACTATCAAACAAGAAGCGGAACAATACCCAACACATCCTTTATCATCATCCCACCAACCCCATCAACTATCCCACCAACCCCATCAACTATCCTACCAACCTCAACAAGCACCTTACCAACCAAATATCCTTGAAATCATCCATCAGAACGCCCCTAGGTTATTTTCTGGGAACACCCTCAAGAATTATTCTGTTCATGCTTTCATACAGGATGTAGACGGCGAAATTGCCATGAGAGGTGCAGGTCAAAATGATAACTCCAAAGTGCAGATTTTCAAAGCTAGAATACACAAAGGTGATTCCAACTCAGCTCAGCTCCTTCTAGAGTCAGACAAAACTGAAGACTGCTCTTACGAGGAACTGAAAAGTATGTTAATTCAAAGATATGGCATACAGATGGCAGGTACATTTTCAGCTACTCACAGAATTGCTAATGAATTAAAGAACCACCAGTAATATCTAAATACCCCAGTCGATAGGATTGTTGCCACAACTTCCACCATGACCAAATCACTTAGACATGAATTGAAGGATAAGGACTGGACACTCAAGCACTGCGGTGAGGAATACATGAATATCAAACAAGTGGCCAAGTTTGTTGGTTACATGATGGTATCAAACCTCCTTCCTGAATCCATAACGGGATTAATACAATCTATTCCATTCACCCCTAACGACACACTGGTAGATTTCTCTCAAACTGTCCATGCCAAATGTAAAGAGAATGGTCTAGACCACAAAATCCAATTCCTGACCAATCCCTCAAAACCCCAAGGTGTTGTAGCTGCTATTCACAATCACTCAACTTCCCCCAATCACGCCAAACACTACAATGCTCACTCAAAACCTTTCGACCACTCACAGAAACCTAAACCTCATTACTCGCCCAAGACACCCTATCTTTCTTCCAAATCTAACTACAACCCACACAAATCTCCGACGAACTCTAACAGTAATGTCACCTGTTATTATTGCGGTAACCAGGGTCATATAACTCCTGAATGCCTCATCAAGGTAAGAGAGGAACAGGAGATGGCATCACATAAAGAACCATTTTGCCGCAAATGCAAATCTAAGGGTCATTGGACCAAGTTCTGCACTCACATGAAGGCTCTTAGGGAAAAGACTAGGACGGCCACACCAGGAAACACCAAAACGGCCACACCCGGAAACACCAAAACGGCCACACCAGGAACTAATTCACCTACTGTTTTCTGGCCTACTTTGGAATTAAGATCTCCGATCACAAATGTTAATTGAGTGTTATGTCTTTTCATAGCGTCATTTATATCTTCATAAAACTTGTCATTGTCTTCATCATCATGTGTTGCCGTTGGTGCATATGCTTCGATTACTTTGACTTTATAACGTATATTGAGCTAAATAATTATTCCTGAAACTCTCTCATTGATATTAAACAAATCTTCAACATTACCAGCTAGTCGTTTGTTTATCAAGAATCCAACTCTCTTCTTTTCCTTTGTAACATAACACATGTCTGGCAGGCAGTTCGATTAATGTCTCACCTGTATATATATATATAATAAGTAAGAATCCTGCCAGCCAATCAATGCGCTTCAAATCACCATCCCTTTAACCCGTGGAGCCCCGGCTAGTTTTGTATTGTTTGTTCACCAGAACCCGGCCGGTTTTCAAAAAATGGTTTTATTCCAGAAACAATAGCGAATGGGTTAGGAATTAAGGAAACACCATGAAAAACCGCTCAAAAAGCTTAAAGACTGGTCCTACAGAGCCCCCGAAAACGTATTTTACAAGAGTAAAAAATTGAAGGCAATTACCCCAAAAAAACAGGTTATTGCGCGCTCACGCGCACGCACGTAGACTTTGAGAGTTTTCAACCATCGGCACGGTTGCGTGGGATACGTACACAGTTCCCATACAAATCTGAGCCCTCTCGAGTGGCTACATCTGAGGTTACGGTCGGAGCAATTAGGGTGACTCATCAGACGCGTCGCTGGGGCTGTGCGTTACATACATCGCCGACGCGCCAGACGCGTCGCTGGGGCTGGACGGGTTAAATCAGCTGAGTTTGACAATTCCCACAACTCTGCCACACCCGCCCGGGCAGCCAATCAGGAGCCTCCGCTGTAGGGCCGTGTGAAGACCGAGCCAGCCACGCGCACATCTCCACTTTCAATATCGCTCTCGCTCCCTCCACCGGCCGTTCCTTCAAGTTACAATAAGTCTATCACATCAGTGCAAGCCCCATACTCCCGTAAGCCACTACAATATCGTTGCAACCATTTCCCTGGGACTTATTACGAAGAGAGAAGACCCGAGGAGGGAGAAAGAAACATTCAAAGCGCACGGCTAGAGGTAATACTGCCCGGGCGGCCGGCTCAGCCAATCACAGCGCGCCGCACCGTGAGGCGGAGCTATAAAGGGAGGGGGGATGGGCTGCAGACGTCACTCACGTCACGGACTCCACTGGGCCAACCTTCCAGCAACTCTCTACCTCTCCCTCACCTGTACAGTGATGGGAGCTCGGCCAATCCTGCTCCAGCCTACCCGCTAGCTTACCACCCACCAATAACGTCCACCTCTGGCCTACAACAACCTTCCATTGCGAACCAGATACACCATCAGTATCCTGGTGCTTGTAGTCATATTGCTAGCTTACACACTATTAGCCAAGCAATTCAAGAGGGGCAACAAGTAGTAGATGGGACTGAAGACTTCCAGAAGACAAATTATTGGCCGGCTATGAGGTGGTGAAGACTGCTCCAGAAACAACCCAGACTTTTAAAAGAACCTTTAATGGGCCCGAAATAGTTGATAAAGAAAGAGAGAAAAATACTTAACAAACCCAGTGGTTCCAACCAATTAAAATTAGATGTGTTCTTCTAGAACAAAACGAAAGAGAAATAGATAGACTCATGAATAAATAAAAAGGTGAATTGTTGAGAGAGATAGCTATTAATGATAGAGAAGGTTCCATGCCATTTAGCAATAAATAGGATAGGATCTCATAGGGTAATAAGTAAAGGGGATTACTAAGAATCATATGGGAGTCTGTTTATATAATGATAACGGGGTTGTACCACTTATTTAAGAATAGGAATTAATCATGTTTGTGATAGGTTAGACCTAGCTGAAACAATAGTCAGGAAGGACACTAGTCCGTTTGATGAAATATATTGTTTATATGTAAAGGAAACATTGTTATTCGATTAGAGAGACTATTGTACGGAATACGGTTCTCAGATTAAGCGACCCTGTAATCATGACATAAGTAACAAGTCGAGGCGACTATTACCAGGGGTATTGTATTTGTGAAAGTAGTCATTTTATGTGCTATAGTGAGATTAAAAACGATAGGGAGCTTTAAGATAAAATTGGATAAGCATATGGACGAGAAGGGTTGGGTGTGAAGGGGGATCAGCAGGGTTGGGCCAATCAGCACTCTGCAGACCCCGTAATCCTGCGTTAATCTCTAACCGTTTTGGTAAGATGATCCTCAGGGTATTAGAGTGTTCAGCCTGTAATTGGGGTTGTGTGGGACAGGCATCTGCCTTGCTTAGGCCAATCGGCTTTCTGCAGACTCCCATTTTCTTATGTTCTTATGTTCTTATGTTGAATGAAATAGTGTTCTGATATACCAGCCGATCAAATGTTAAATTGTTGTAATAAGGTAATGTTGACATATCGGATATATTGAATTATGTAATGATCTATATGAGTTGAAACTTGATTATAAGTTAAATAAAATAGGAGGTAAATTGTATTGTATAACTTCATTTGTTAAATAGGAATCAAGAGTGTTGGACACTCCGGAGCAGAGTTAGATTTAAGTAATTGCCTACGGGCGCCTATTTACGTGTTTTGAGATATATGAGATGTAAATATAGGAACGTCTAGATTAACGTGATTAAAGCCTAGGTCCTACGATTGGACATATTGAGGCGTAGTCAACCATATGAGATATATATAATTATATACATATAGGTTGTAAGTTTAGGGACGTTTAGATTAGATAGGTTAAAGCCTTGGTCTTACTATAGGACATATTGAGGCGTAATATAGTTTTGTTAATTCTTTTGAAATAGCGACGTGCCTTTGGATCGTCGTCGGAGTGAGTCAATGCCTGAATAACGGGTACCCAAATAGGTGGTAACGGGAATTTAAGAGTTCAAAAGTACAATCTATATTGGGTCGACGGTAATATTCAATTTATGGATTGAACTCATTTTGGCCCGAACAGAGAATCTATTGTTATGAGGAAATATATTACCAGGAAGTTTTGTTAAATAAACGTTACGAACTTCTGAACAACTGTCGAATTATTCCCACCTTAGTAGCAAACATAGAAATAAGTAGTACATTTTGATGACAAGCGGCAGGATTCGACAAATTGTTTAGATTGAGTATATTCATCTAACAAACCAGACATAATGACAACATTACTACCGTTTAGATTATGGGAAGAAGGGAAAGAAGAAATCGAGTTATGGATTGAACAATTAGAATGCCAATTCACTCTACTTGATGTGGGAGAAGATGAAAAGAAGATAGCCTATGGAAAGGCACACTTAGGCAAGGCCCTGAACGATGTAAGGGTACACCTAGAGGGACTAGTGTCATGGGCAGAAGTTAGATTGCTCTGATAGAAGAATTTGGCTGAGAAACCTCAACAAGAAAGGCCAGAGACAAATTAAGAGCATGAAACTAGATGGACAAAGTGTGAGGACCCTGAGGAGAGAAATCACGAAAAATTTCAAAATTGCTTATCCTCACATGGACCAGGAGAGTCAAGAGACAGAAATAAGAGAGATTATGATTCAAGCATGTCCTGTGGAAGTTAGGAAGCATTGTATCATACATGAAGTAACCACCACAAAGGAACTCATGGATGTAATCAAGAAGGTACAAGGAGTACAAAGGAGTACAAAGGAGTACAAAGGAAATCAAGCAACAACATATCTAGTGACCCTTCTAGGTTGCTTGTCCTCCAAAACACTGAGGATCAAGTGTCCAAACAGTGGTTTAGAGTGGGTAAGGGAACATTGGAAAGGGAATTACTACCCTGGAACTAATGTCCGTGGCAGGATTAGGAAGTTAGTAGGGGACAGATGGGTTAGTAACTGAGGGGGGGATAAAATAAAGTTATTCATTTACAAACGCAGTCAGTCGCGGGTTTGATGCGAGATATTTGTCTAGGCGGAGTTTAAATGAATCAACGGTGATGCAGTCTATAACGTTTCGGGGAAGCCCATTCCACAAGTTGACAACTCGATTGAAGAAGAAATTCTTAGATTCGTGTGAGTTAAAAGATTTACCAATAATTTTGCAACCGTTTCCCCGCGTGTAATTAGATTGGTTGATAGTGAAGTACTTACTACAGTTCATATTGTCGATGCCTTTGATGATTTTGAACACTTGAATTAAATCACCTCTTAATCTGCGCTGGGTTAAAGGAAATAGATTTAATTCTCTAAGATGCTCTTCGTATGGTTTGTTCTTTAGGCTAGGTATCATTTTGGTAACTCTACGTTGAACTCATTCTAGCTTGTTTATATCTTTTTGGTAATAAGGGCACCAGGATTGAACGCAGTAAGGTGATGGAAGCCAGGGAGTTAAAGGAGGAGAAAAAGAAAGGGGATAAGGAAAACCTAAACAAAGGGTATCAAAGAACAATGATCCAATGTTTTATATGCAGACAAACCGGACACCTAGCTAGGAACTGTTCAAACCGTCCCCAAACTCCGACACACAGATTTAACGCGAGACCAACACCTCAAAACGATCGACCCCTTCCCATGGTGACAAACTCAAACCAGGGGGGAATACTTCCAGTAGAGTACAGAGAAACAGACTCAACCAAAAATTACGATGCCAGAAGGAAGAGAACATTTTCCCCTAAACCTCTCATTGAAGGGCGATATGACGAGGTTAACATATTAGAGAGACAAACGCCTTGCGAAACAATTGTGATCAATGGGAAAGCCGCAAACATGTTAATAGATACAGGGGCCAATAGAAGTTGTCTTTTGGAACAGATTGTGACAAATAATCAGAGAGAGCTAGGACCCCTAAATCAAACTAGTATTCAGCTAGCAGGAGCGGGACGGGGGTGGGGGGGTGGAACCATTGACGATTTTAGGGAGAACTAATACCCTGGTGGTGCAGTGGAAGGGAATTCAATTCACCACAGATTTTTGTGTCCAATCGGGAAAATCCAATAGTGGAGTAGATGGATATCTGGAATAGATCTAATGAGTCAATTGGGGGTAACCATACAGTGTGGCCCGAAAGATACTACACACTACGGCCCCAAATAGTAGCTACTACAGGAAAAATGTCTATTCCCCCTAAAACATGGAGAATGATAGAATTCCCAGATACCAGGAAATGACTGCCGGGATTTTTGAACCCGATGCACAAAATGAAGCTCGAATATCCCCCACGTTCATTACTACGGATCAGAGAAAATTAGTTCTGGCTAACTTCAGAGAGTCTACGATCAGTTACCAAAAGGGAAGACGGTTAGGACAAGTTACACCCGCACAACCCACCACGGTTGGGACTAAAGGACCAACTAGCTTACCCGAGATCCCGAAACAATTGACGTCAGACCAAGCCGTAGCTTTACATGAATTACTATGGGCGGGTGCCCAACCCCGAAAGGGGTTGAAAAAGGGGAGCTATCCTCCCGCCAAAGGCGGCTTTCTAGGGCCTTTCCTAGCTGATGCTGAGAGGATTGGGTTCTAGTCATGTGGTGATGGGCTGGTCTATCAGAGTGAGAACTGAGCGATCTCTGCCATACCCATAGCTTACTCTGACTGTTCATTTTCCTTATATATTTTCTAGATCTCAAGTGACGGCGTCTCTTCCGTGGATTGACCTCCCAATCTACCAAGATTGGAAGCCAAAGCGTCACATTTTTCCTTTGCCCCTCAACTTTCTCTTCATAATTGCTGAGGGGCACAGGGCCCTGGGTGGGGCTTTGGTTTCCCGGGTGTTTCCACACCCTCCTCAGCTCCCCGCCATGGAGTGGCTTCGGTCACCCAGGATGTATTGTGGTCGGCAGGGAGGATTCTGTGGGGGCGCACGGTTATGGCCTTGACCTTGCTCGGGGCCTTGGGGCTGTTCGGCCAGGCAGCTTGGGGAACAACAACAACAACAACTATGGGCATATAGAGACGTATTCGCCCAAAATGAAGGGGATCACGGATCAGCCGGAACACGACACAAACACGAATTACATACCCAAGGGCCCCCCATCAGACAACCCTATAGATGACAAAATCCAATCATGAGACAGTAGGAGAAGGAACAGGTGGATGATATGCTTAAACAAGGGATAGTAGTGGAATCATACAGTCCGTGGTCGTCACCGGTAGTCCTATTAAAAAAAAAAGATGGGTGTACTCGGTTCTGTGTGGATTACAGAAAACTTAATTAGGTTACTATCAAAGATGCTCAACCCCTACCTCGCATTGATGATTCATTGGAATCACTAAATGGGTCAATGTGGTTTTCTACTCTAGACCTACAAAGTGGGTACTGGCAAGTACCGGTCAGATCGGAGGACCAGGAGAAAAACGCGTTCGCCACAAGCGAAGGTAAACTCTACCAGTTCACAGTTTTACCCTTTGGAGTTTGTAATGGACCAGCCAGTTTTACTCGGGTCATGGATGAAGTACTGAGGGGATTAACTTGGAAGACTTGCCTAGCTTACCTGGATGATATCATAATATTTTCGAACAATTGGGAGGAACACTTTAACCGACTACAAGAAGTATTAGAGAGAATTCGGAGGGCATGACTAAAATTGAAATCTTCCAAATGCCAATTAGGGGCCCGTGAAGTAGCATACTTAGGACATTTGGTCTCTAAGAAAGGTATCCAACCTGACCCCTAAAAGTAAAACCTATGGCACAGATTTCCTCCCCCCCACCACTGTTAAAGGAATCAGAGCATTTTTGGGAATGGCCTCCTAGTATCGGAGGTTTATACCTAATTTTTCAAAAATTGCCCGACCTATGACTACGAGACTTGAGAAAGGGAGAAGATTTGACTGGGATCAGAGCTGTAAAATGGCTTTCGATCACCTCAAACAAAAACTTACCTCCAACCCCATTGTTTGTCATCCTGATATCACCAAACCTTTCCAATTGTACATGGATACCTCTGACGAAGGTCTAGGGGCAGTCTTGGCCCAGAACGTTGATGGAAAAGAAGGAATAGTGGCATGTGCCAGCAGGACACTCAATAAGGGCGAGAAGAATTACAGGGTTACAAAAATGGAATGTCTGGGCTGTACACTATTTGCGTTCTTACTTAGCCGGAGTTAATTTTGAAGTAATCACGGATCACCATAGTTTACAGTGGCTCAGAAAAATGAAAACAGAAGACGGATTGTTTGTTAGGTGGAAAGGGATCCTAGAGGAATATACTTTCGACGTTAGGCATCGACCAGGTAAACTACATACCAATGCCGATGGTTTATCCAGATTACCGGTAGCCCCAGTCCAACCCACTCGACCCAAAAAGAAAAAATATGATCCGATACCAAACGGTGGGGATAAATTAAAATGTTCTAAAGGAGCCTGGAGAGACTCTAAGGATCGTGTGGTATTAGATTATCTTGAGGCTAAACACATGATTAAAATTCTCCACGGACAAGAAGGGAAGGGGGCTCATTTAGGTCCGTCCAGAGTTTCGAAACAGTTTAATGAGAGGTACTGGACCTCACGAGCTGATAAAGTTGTTAAAGAAGTGATCCAAAGTTGTTTGGAGTGTCAGAGGGCGAAAGACGGACGAGGACCCAAACAAACCCCCGGACACATTACTGCCGGAAAACCGTGGGAAAAACTATCTGTGGATATTATGGGACCTCTGCCCAGACAGACAAACAAAAGGTACATCCTGACCTGTGTTGACGTCTTTTCAAAGTACACGGTTGCTTGTGCCATTCCAGACAAGAAAGCTGAGACCGTAGCTAAGTTTATCCTTGAGAAAGTAATTTTTGTGTAAGGGACTCCCGATTGTATTTTGAGTGATAGGGGAAAGGAATTTAATAATTAAATTTGGCAACACATGGGGGATACCTTGGGTTACCAGATTCAACATACCTCCCCGTACTATCCTCAAGGGAACGCTGTATGTGAAAGGAATCATCGGTTACTAGCGAATTGCATACGAGCTAGCCTAAATTCACAAGGGGAAGAAATATTCCGAGGGTGGCCGGAACTATTACCAGAAATTATATGGGGGATCAATACCACCGTTTGTAGAACTACCGGGTATTCTCCCTATGAAATTATCTTTGGAATAGCTCCGAAACTACCTCAAGAACGACTACTATCCCATTAATTCCGCCAAATATTATCGACCAGAACATTATTTACAAGGTCAAGGGGAAAGACAGCAACAAATTCATCATCACGTTACTCAACAGCAGCCCGAGAAACCGACCTTAAAGAATCGATATTACCGGGTGGAATATATTCTGGTAAATAGACATGATCCCACACGGGCCGGTAAACTGGAAGAGAAATATGAGGGTCCATTCCGGGTTGCAGAATTAAATGGACCTTACCAAGTCCTATATGTGCATCATGGGAGTATTGTTTCGGCTACGCATATTCGCCATACTAAACGGTACGAGGGAATTCTCCCTTCAGACATGAGCGAGTGGAGTAGCGAGGAAGATATAAAATCCGGGGCCGATGATTCTGATGACTTCTTGACTCTTTATGAGGTAGAAGATCACCTTCTGAGAGGGGATTATACTGGGGTCTTTACGTTCGGGTTGTCGTAGAGTAGGAACCAAAAGGAGAATTATTCTAGGTCAGAACAAGACAGAAGTGAAAAGGACGAGGAGATTATAACGAGGGAGGAGGAGGAATTCTGAGAGTATACCCAGGACTATAACTTTACGGATCCCAAAAGCGAAGTTTCAAATCCCGAGATAGATTTCAATGAGGACTCTTAAGTAGTGAGGTAGTAGAATCTCCCAGGGAAGAAATGATCGAAAAAGGGGTATTTTCTGAGGCTAAAAATATATTTAGTTTTCTTCAACTAAAATAAATAATTCACAGGAAAACAGAGTGACTGGCTCCCTGGGGAATAGCCCGGGAAAGTTACCAAAATCAATAAGCCCTGCTGATACAGTTACGTGAAGTGGTAGAGTTTAGCCGTCCACCAATCAGGTATCCGGACAAGGCTATAAATAGAACCCCTGGGGCGCGTGCCTGTCAGTTGAAAGGCACCATGACTCTCCCAACTGACCCTCAGTACCAGCTTCGTCGTCTCATAGCTATTATCGACGGAAAAGGGCAAAGAATACAGACCACAAGAACTTTGAAGCAACTCCTAAACCAACCGGGTCAAGTTTTACTAGCCAAGACCTAGGAAATAGTGACCACAATTCTGTGTATTTTAATATACAATGGAAAGGTAATACCATAGAGAAATACAACATTAATACCTGACTTTAGAAAAGCCAATTATGGTGGGTTAAGAAGAGCCCTATTAGCGGACCCTATGGTCAAAAAATTAAGTCGATCCAGGTGTCCAAATGAGTGTACCCCTTCTCAGGCACCTGTCATCTTAAGTCAGGAAGAGACGTCAACCTTGGTAGATACATACGATAATTTTATCAAGTCGGTATTCAATGCACAAAATAAATACATCCCCAAAAGAAAATTTAGGATCAACACAGAACCAACCCAAATGGATGAATAATAGACTATTAGATCTTCTAGGACAAAAGAGAGGAATATATAGAAAAATTAGAAAAGGCGAAATTCACCTACTTGCTTACTATCAGAATCTATCAAGACAGGTAAAAAAGGATATTAGGAAAGAAACAATAAATTATGAAATTAAGGTTGCCAATGACTCAAAAAATAATCCTAAAGCTTTTTACCAACTATATAAATCCAAGGTTAGAGATGTAATTGGTCCCCTTAAAACTTCGATAGGAGAAATGACAGAAAATGATTTAGAAATGTGCAGTGCATTAAATAGTCAATTTCTTTCCGTTTTCACTAATGCAAATTTGGCACAGTTTCCAGAAGTCTGTAAGGTATATAGCGATAGTATAGAAAATAGGTTAAGTACGGTTACTATAAGTAGAAATGATGTGCTTAAGGAAATTGACAGACTGAAACCTCATAAATCGCCTGGTCCTGATGAGGTAATATGCTAGAGTATTAAAAGAATGTAGGGATGAGTTAAGTTACCCATTAACATTTTTATATAACAAGTCATTGGAGACAGGTATAGTTCCAGAAGCTTGGAAGCTTGCAAACGTAGTTCCGATCTTCAAAAAAGGTGACAATCAATAGCATCCAATTACCGTCCCATTAGTCTTACATCAATCATAGGAAAGCTACTAGAGTCAATTATTGCTAGTAAAATTAGAAACCACTTAGATACATTTAATTTAATAAATTCTTCTCAGAATGGATTCACTCAGGGACGTTCTTGCCTTACTAATTTGCTTAGTTTTTTCTCTGAGGTATATGAAGCAGTAGATAATGACAAGTCATATGATATAATATATTTAGATTTCAGTAAAGCTTTCGACAGAGTCCCCCATGAGAGATTGATGAGAAAGGTTGAGGCGCATGGAATAGGTGGGGCGTTGTTGGGATGGATTTGGTCATGGCTAATTGGTAGGAAGCAGAGAGTCAGCATAAATGGTACGAAGTCAGAATGGGGAGCAGTTCAAAAGTGGTGTCCCCCAGGGATCTGTATTAGGTCCTCTGTTGTTTGTTATATACATAAATTACCTTGATTTAGGTATAACTAGTAGGATAAGTAAATTTGCAGACGATACCAAAATGGGGAGAACAATTGATTCAGATAGATATATAGAGTGCCTCCAAAGGGATCTAGATACTTTACACGAATGGTCATTAAATTGGCAGATGAAGTTTAACATTGACAAATGCAAGGTATTAAAGATAGGGAAGATGCATACAAATGTTAAATATAAACTAGCTAATGTGGAATTAGAAAACTCGAATTGTGAGAAAGTTCTAGGTGTGTTTGTTAGCAATGATTTGAAGCCTAAACAACAGTGTATAAGCGTTCGAAACAAGGCAAACAGGATTCTCGGGTTCATCTCAAGGAGTGTGAGTAACAGAACTGCTGATGTTATCTTAAAACTTTACTTGTCATTAGTGAGACCCCATATGGATTATGCTGTTCAATTTTGGTGTCCTTATTACAGAATGGACATAGATTCATTGGAGAGAGTACAACGTAGAATGACAAAAATGATCCATAATATTAGAAATCTTCCGTATAAAGAAAGGTTGAAGAAATTAGGCTTACATTCGTTAGAGAGACGCAGAGTTAGAGGGGATATGATAGAGGTGTTCAAGTGGGTTAGTGGGATTAACAAAGGGGACATGACAAATGTACTAAAGCTCAGTGATAGCGAAAGAACTCGTACCAATGGTTTCAAATTAGATAAATTTCGTTTCAGAAAAGATATAGGCAAATATTGGTTTGGTAACAGAGTTGTAGATGGGTGGAATGGACTACCAAGTGCTATAGTGGGATTAAAAACGATAGGGAGCTTTAAGATAAAATTGGATAAGCATATGGATGAGAAGGGTTGGGTGTGAAGGGGGATCAGCAGGGTTGGGCCAATCAGCGCTCTGCAGACCCCCGTAATCCTGAGTTAATATCTAACCGTTTTGGTAAGATGATCCTCAGGGTATTAGAGTGTTGAGCCTATAATTGGGCTTTGTAATTGGGGTTGTGTGGGACAGGGATCTGCCTGCTTAGGCCAATCGGCTTTCTGCAGACTCCCATTTTCTTATGTTCTTATGTTCTTAAGACTGCAGTCGAGAACCAAAATCCAGCAATTCAGCTACACAGGTGTATTTGTGAACACAGTGGACTGATAGATTGTCAGAGTGATGGCAGGAATTTTACGGGGGTAGTATTGCGACGATCAGGAGCTCGCCTTTATTTCGCAAGGGACGATGAAGTAAAAATCCTGCCAGCCAATCAATGCGCTTCAAATCACCAACCCATTAAATCAGCTCAGTTTGACATTTCCCACAACTCTGCCACATTCGCCCGGGCAGCCAATCAGGAGCCTCCGTTGTCGGAGCGTGTAAAGACCGAGCCAGCCACGCGCACATCTCCCCTTTCAAAATCACTCTCGCTCCCTCCACCGGCCGTTCCTTCAAGTTGCAATAAGTCTATCACATCAGTGCAAGCCCCATACTCCCTTAAGCCACTACAAGACCGTTGGAACCATCTCCCTGGGACTAATTACGAAGGGAGAAAACCCGAGAAGGGAGAAAGAAACATTCAAAGCGCCCGGGCGGCCGGCTTAGCCAATCACAGCGCGCCGCACCATGAGGCAGAGCTATAAAGGGAGGGGGGAGGGGCTGCAGACGTCACTCACGTCACAGACTCCACTGGGCCAACCTGCCAGCAACTCTCTTCCTCTCCCTCACCTGTACAGTGATGGGAGCTCGGCCAATCCTGCTCCAGCCTACCCGCTAGCTTACCACCCACCAATAACATCCACCTCTGGCCTACAACAACCTTCCACTGCGAACCAGATACACCATCAGTATCCTGGTGCTTGTCGTCATATTGCTAGCTTACACACTATTAGCCAAGCAATTCAAGAGGGGCGACAAGTAGTAGATGGGACTGAAGACTTCCAGAAGACATATTTGCCGGCTATGAGGTGGTGAAGACTGCTCCAGAAACAACCCAGACTTTTTAAAGGACCCCTAATGGGCCCGAAATAGATTAAAAAGAAAGAGAAAAATGCTTGACAAACCCAGTGGTTCCAACCAATTAAAATTAGATGTGTTCTTATAGAACAAAAAGAAAGAGAAATAGATAGACTCATGAATAAATAAAAGGATGTATTGTTGAGAGAGATAGCTATTAATGCTAGAGAAGGTTCCATGCCATTTAGCAATAAATAGGATAGGATCTCATAGGGTAATAAGTAAAGGAGATTACTAAGAATCATATGAGAGTCTGTTTATATAATGATAACAGGGTTGTACCACTTATTTAAGAATAGGAATTAATCATGTTTGTGAGAGGTTAGACCTAGCTGAAACAATAGTCAGGAAGGACACTAGTCCGTTTGATGAAATATATTGTTTATATGTAAAGGAAACATTGTTATTCGATTAGAGAGACTATTGTACGGAATACGGTTCTCAGATTAAGCGACCATAAGTAACAAGTCGAGGCGACTATTACCAGGGGTATTGTATTAGTGAAAGTAGTCATTTTATGTTGAATGAAATAGTGTTCTGATATACCAGGCGATTAAGTGTTAAATTGTTGTAATAAGGTAATGTTGACATATCGGATATATTTAATTATGTAATGATCTATAGGAGTTGAAACTTGATTATAAGTGAAATTAAATAGGAGGTAAATTGTATTATATAACTTCATTTGTGAAATAGGAATCAGGAGTGTGGGACACTCCGGAGAAGAGTTAGATTTAAGTAATTGCCTACGGGCGCCTATTTACGTGCTTTGAGATATATGAGATGTAATTATAGGAACGTCTAGTTTAACGTGATTAAAGCCTAGGTCCTACGATTGGACAAATTGAGGTATAGTCAAACATATGATATATATATATATATATATATATATATATATATATATATATACAGATAGGTTGTAAGGGACGTTTAGATTAGATAGGTTAAAGCCTTGGTCTTACTATAGAACATATGGAGGCATAATCAAGTTTTGTTAATTCATTTGAAATAGCGACGTGCCTTTGGATCGACGTCGGAGTGAGTCCGTGCCTGATTAACGGGTACCCAAATAGGTGGTAACGGGAATTTAAGAGTTCCAAAGTACAATCTATATTGGGTCGACGGTAGTATTCAATTTGTGGATTGAACTCATTTCGGCCCGAACAGAGAATCGATTGTTATGAGGAAATAATTATATTACCAGGAAGTTTTGTAAAATAAAGGTTACGAACTTCTGAACAACTGTCTAATTATTCCCATCTTAGTAGCAAACTTAGCAATAAGTGCTACAATATATATATATATATATATATATATATATATATATATATATATATATATATATAATGAAGGTGAAGATCAGAGACAGCGCAAACAACTACATCTTTATTATTGTCTATGAATGCAAGCTTTCGGCAACTGCTACTGTGATGATCACGCCTAAAAAAAAGAACAAGATACAACACACAGTAGAAACATTGAATTATGTAAAAGAATAATTATAATATTAAAGTATCTAACACTAAATTGATCCTTCTTATAAGTTGAGGTTTATACTTTTAATAGAATAAACGAACAGTGGAAAATACGAGTAAAGCCATATAAATATGTTTCCTGAAAAGTGATGAAATATGAAAAACTGCGCGGTATATATTAAGCAAACCACCCACCAAATTTCATGACAATTTTGAAATGCATGTTGGAATCCCTATAAACTGTACTTAATTTTGATGTAAGTTTGATAATTTGGAAAAATCGATTAAGTTAGAAAATTAACATTGAAAATGATGTGTAAAAATTTCTCCCATAAACGGCGGCCCGCTATGTTATTGTAGTTTGCGGCCTAATTTCGTCTGTTAATTCACTTTCTCCTTAATTGGACCCCCTATGAAGTACAACAGATTATGATGACATAAGTGACGGGTGTTTAGAGGGGGCAGAACTCCCCCTTCAAGATATTACGTGTCCCACAGTAACTTATATTATATAAACAACCCAAGAATTTTCACAGATTTTTAAATTTCATTTAGGATGTAATAACCTATACTCCATGTTAAAATAAGTGTCAACCCTCGAACAATTCTATTAAGGAAGATACAGATCCTAGAACCTGTAACCTGTAACGATATTTGTCCAGGGTTCCCCTCCCCATAGACGGCACAGAACACGACTCGGCGGACCTCTTTCTCCATGCCTTTCAGTCTAATTAACACTAGGAATTTACCTAATTTTCTATCCAATGCACTATCCAACCAGCGGGGGTGTGGGGGCGGCAGCCCCCACCCATAATACTAGGTTAGGTTAGGTAAGGTTGGTAGGTTAGGCTAAAATCTTTAATGTTGGTTAATTGTTGGATAATGGATAATGAGCTTACTGGGCAAGTTCATTTCTATCCCATGTATCATCCAACAACTTTTGCCAAGACTTTACTGGGTTTTTTCTTAATTTTTGGGGTTTCTTAAGTTGAAAAACAAGAAAACCTGAGCCAACCTTTTTTGCCACTTTCTGACTTTTATGAAGCTGACAAATCTTAAAATCCCAGCCAACTTTTGCCAAAACTTGGCTCGATTTTTTTTTCAATTTTAGGTTTTTTTTTAAGTAGAAAAACAAGAAAACCCGAGCCAACTTCTTTTTTGCACTTGCTGTCTTTTATGCAGCTGAAAACTCTTAAAATCCGAGCCAACTTTTGCCAAAACTTGGCTCGGGTTTTTTCATTTTGGGGTTTTCTCAAGTTGAAAAACAACAAAACCCGAGCCAACTTTCATCATAAAAGCCATTATATCGCCTTTTTATGTCTTTAACCCCACATTTTCCCTGATCTTCATAGCCCTCCCCACTATCGGGCGCCGTGTCTTAAAATCGTTGGATAAAGGGGAAAACGAGTTTTGCGGAGGTTGAAACTAATGTCAATCACTATTATATTGATGCAAATAAACTAAAACTAAAACAAAAAAAATAATGAAAATAATTGGTGGGTGGTTTCCTTAATATTTTCCCAATGCTGCGAACAATAATTATATGGTTAAAGAATCCTAACATATTGAGATGACATTAATATTAGCGAAACATAATGTGCTAGTCTCGATATGCCTGTGAAAAGTAAGGAAGAAATGTATGACACGCATAAAGAAAGGATAGCAAAATGAAAGACTTGGAGAGAGAAGTAAAGAAAACAAAAAAAACATACCAAGGCTGCTAAGGGATACTCGGAAAAACAGAGTAACTGGGCTGGGTGGTCGTGTTTGACTATGGCGGGACGCAAGCGGTGTGCATAGCGAGCCTCCATGATATCCAGGTTGGTAGTGGAAACGAGAACTGGTTAAAATACTAAAGTTATCCCTATTTTATAATGTGGTCACGAGTTTCACTGTGTTGACGAATGGCCGAGTACGGGGGTTTTGATAAGGGTCTGTTGGTTCGTTATGATTTATCTACGTGTTCGCTGTTGCCGAATACTCAACTGACGTTCAGTCCTGCCCACATACTCACTCTGGCATTCGAGACACGTATATTCGTAAATGACACAGGACTGAAGCTTGTCGGGAATTCGATCTTTGAACCTAAAGTGTTGACTAATTGTTTTTTGTGGTTTGAAAATAAATCTGAAGCTGAACTGTCATGGCAGTAGCAGTTGCCGAAAGCTTGCATTCATAGATAATAATAAAGATGTTGTTTACGCTGTCTCTGATCTTCACCTTCATTATAAGACTACGATTTCCAGTACACACATCAATTAAGGATATATATATATATTGCAGTAGGATCATAAAGTATGTGCTAAAATATCCTCACACAAAGGGTCTTTCTTTTTAAGTGAATTTAAGATTTTGGGCCGCATATTTACCAGATAATTTTACCACTATTCTTCTATTTAATTGATTTCATGATTCTTCTTATAATCTCATATTTGTTATCTTCTTTCCCATAGTCCCATTACTACAGACAGTAAGTTAACCACAACCGTTGGAATGAACGGTGTTGTCCATGTTACCAAATATGAGTCATCTCTTATGATACGAATAAGCCTTTGTTTTTATGCATTGGCTTGCAAGTGTGCGTGCTTGAGTGTTCGCATGTGTCTGTATTTGTATCGGGAGTTGTGTCTGTTTCAATGTATGTGTATCCTTCTGTATGTGTTTATATATTGTTGTGTATGTACAGTTGGTCAAAGTTCCAGCTGACCCACCCTCGCTCTGGGGCTCGCAGACTTAGGCTGGCAATACTGGTGTAGTTGCCAATCGGTGGATGGATATAATAACTTGAATATTTAAGCAAATCTACAAACTTTGGGTGAATGTTCGGGATCATACATAGCGATGTATGCATTTTTATTTGAGATAGGCTTACTTTCCCTTGTTTAGTATATGTTCTAACAATGATATAGCCGAAATCAGATCTACCAATCCCAATCTTTGTAAGACACACCTCCTTCCTACACCAGTATTGCCAGATAATTCTGCAAGCCCCAGAGCGAGAGTGGGTCAGCTGAAACTTGACCAACTGTACAGTATATGTATTCAGCTTCTTTTGATCGTTTTGTCTGTGTATACTCTGTATATGTGTATGAAAATCCCCTGAGTGTTAAAAGTGGTGTCAGTGGTGTTGGACAGTAAGAAACTATCTTACTGTGGCATGTATGACACCCACCTACATGCATGACTTATATACAGTAGACACCTCTCACGGTCATGTGTTATGGATTACTAGGTGAAGGTCAGTTATGTCATGAGGAGGATAGATATATAGTTATTTAGACGGCATAATTATGCTTTACAAGCCGCCGACATGCAAGGGTTAGCTATTATATACATACTGTTTAGTGAAAGTTGATGGAGGTATAGGGAGGAAACTAAACACATAAATGAAATATTTATATAAATAAACCCCAACAAAATTACCACTTTCCCCTTAACCCCTCCAGTACCAGTGACGTATTGTGTTATATAGTTAAGGATGTCATGAGAGTGGGGAGGTTTGGGACACCACATAAGTTATATAGAATGTTAGATGGAAGAAATATTAACATATAGAATACAATAGAGAGAACGCACGAACATACGTATATACAGTATGTGCGAACAAATACACATCAATATTGAAAGAGAGTTGCGAAACATTTATTATTTAGGCCACCAAGGTATGAAATTATTCATAGTTTTTAGAAATGAACTTAACCCGTCCAGCCCCGGCTAGTTTTGTAATGTTTTGTTCACCAGAACCCGGCCGGTTTTTCAATTTTTTTTTTTATTCCAGAAACAATAGCGAATGGGTTAGGAATGAAGGAAAAAACCCGAAAAACCGCTCAAAAAGCTTAAAGTATGGTCCCTACAGAGCCCCCGAAAACGTATTTTACAAGAGTAAAAATGTAAGGCAATTGCCCCCCAAAAACAGGTTATTGCGCGCTCACGCGCACTAGCGCGTGGACTTTGAGAGTTTTCAACCATCGGCACGGTTGCGTGGGATACGTACACAGTTCCCATACAAATCTGAGCGGTCGGCGCAATTAGGGTGACGCGCCAGGCGCGTCTCTGGGGCTGTGCGTTACATACATCGCCGACGCGTCAGGCGCGTCGCTAGGGCTGTACGGACTAGATATTAACTTTTAATTATAATTAGTAAAAGTTAACGAGTATAAAACTCCCATGGCACCATAACCCATACATTATTATTCTGGCTAACTTTAATTATTTAATTAAATTTAAGTATGAATTAAATTCAAAATGTAGCTGGGTTCTCTCACTCACTCATATTCAAACCTTTAAACACGAGCGTTGCTAGGTAACACGAATAAAATATCGTTATGTAATAATATACTATCTTATTGTGGGGCTAGATGAAAACATGCCGCCCACCCCGCCTGCCACCCAGAGCCTATAACCTCCACCCATACCCCTGCCACCCACAGCCTCACCTCCACCCATACCCTTGCCACCCACAGCCTCACCTCCACCCATACCCCTGCCACCCACAGCCTCACCTCCACCCATACCCCTGCCACCCACAGCCTCACCTTCACCCATACCCCTGCCACCCACAGCCTATCCTCCACCCTTACCCCTGCCACCCACAGCCTCACCTCCACCCATATCCCTGCCACCCACACCCATACTCCTGCCACTCACAGCCTATAACCTCCGCCCATACCCCTGCCACCCACGGCCTCACCTCCACCCACAGCCTTACCTCCACCCACAGCCTATAAACCTCCGTCCATACCCCTGCCACTCACAGCCTCACCTCCACCCACAGCCTCACCTCCACCGACAGCCTATAACCTCCACCCATACCCTGCCACCCACAGCCTCACCTCCACCCATACCCCTGTCATCCACAGCCTATAACCTCCGTCCATACCCTGCCTCCCACAGCCTCACCTCCGCCCATACCCCTGCCACCCACAGCCTATAACCTCCACCCATACCCCTGCCACCCACAGCCTCACCTCCACCCATACCTCTGCCACCCACAGCCTCACCTCCACCCATACCCCTGCCACCCACACCCTATAACCTCCACCCATACCCCTGCCACCCACAGCCTCACCTCCACCCCTATCCCTTCCACCCACAGCCTCACCTCCACCCATATCCCTTCCACCCACAGCGTCACCTCCGCCCATTGAATCCTGCGACTTGGCAGTCGACGGTGAAGGAGCTCCTCATTGTTTGACAAATAACGATATATATTAGATCCCGGCAAGTGAAAGACAGTGACCAGCAGTGACATTTACTACCCTGGATCCCATAGTAATAGTGAACAAGTGAAATTCATAAAGAACTTTTGCTAAAATAGATAATTATGTTCATACATCAGCTCTAGCCCCCTAGTGGCAAATCTTGAGACTTTCAAATATACAAACGAACGCAGGGACGCCATAATCAACACCAATATTCCTTCCTAGATTCGAATCAGCGAAATTTGTATCAATTGCATAAACAAGAACCATTATGGAACGTGAGGAAGTTTTGACCCTGTTCGACCATCAACGGAAGTATTTCAACGATGCCATTGACCGCGTTCAACGAACCTGTACAGGCGCTCAAAAAGCTACAGGTAAACAACTTAATGAAATCATTACTAGCTTAGAATTTACTCAAGCCAAACTTGAAGAAGGTGGAGCAAAAATTGAAAGCGGCCCGAAAAAGTAAATCAAAATAACTTGGTTAAGATTCAGACTCTCTCTAGTGAAAACCAAGACCAACGCAATCAAATGAAGCTTCACGAGACACGCATGGATTATTTTGACGACCAGAGCAGGCGTAATAATCTACGCTTTGCTGGCATTCCCCAGGAGCCTGGCGAAAACTGGGAACATTGCCAGCAAAAAATTGCAAGAATAATCAAAGATCACTTGAAGCTACCTATCCCTCCTACAAAGGGCCCACAGAGTGGGAAAGAAGACAGACCATCGTCCGCGAGATATTGTCGTCAAATTCACTCGATTCCCTGATCGCGACGCTGCCCTTCGTCACAGAGGAAAACTGAAGAACACTGACATCTACATTAACGAAGATCTATGTCTGGCTTCAGCAGAGATCCGCCATAAGCAGATGGGTGCTCTGAACGATGCCAGATCCAATGGGAAAGTATGCCTTTTTTCAGCTACCGCACTTTGGTTGTAAGGGAGCCAGGCCGAGGCATGAGCAGTGGTGGAGGCGGACGGAGAGAGAGGCCACCCACCAATGCCTCCCACGCACCACCACCACCACCTCGGTCCACCCCACCCAGTGTACGACCACAGCTCCGCACCCCACCCGCTACATCTCGCCAGACACACCACGATCTCGTACATCTCCACCACCAAACTCCATCACCCTTTAGAAAATCCACAACTCCTGTTAAACCCAAAGGCACCACTACTACTTCAGCTGGACCAGTCAACACCACGGAGCCAGATGTGAGAGTGATACAGGATGTTGTGGTGTCCCACAGTGATGGTGAAGTGTCAGGAGTAGCATCCTTGGCCCCCAAAACTCCAACTCTCCATCCCTGAAAGGCGCGAGACACCGAGATAGGAAGCAAACTACGTTTTTAAATCAAATTAAAAAGTAGTCAAACTTCTCTGTGTGTATAGCTTGTTTAGTGTGCCATTATGGATTATTCTGATTGTCTTCCACTTTCCTCTTTGAATGACCACAGTCTGTTGCTACATTTAAGCACTCAATCTCATGATAATAAAGATAATCTTATACCTCTGGAGTTGCTTCAGAGACTGCAATATAACCCCTTCCCTCTCGATGATGACATTTATAATGAAGATAATGATCCAAATAACTTTATAGTTAGAAATCTAGGCTACAAAACACCCTCTTGTGAGTATGTTTTCCTGAATTCAAATGACAATAACAATCCCTATTTTCTAACTAATTCATTTTCCTTTGTGAGCCATAATATATGTAGCATGCCTCTGCACTTTGACGAATGTATTGATCAGTGTGTGAGTCCCTTGGACCATTATTCGATGCTATGGGATTTCTGTGAGACCAAATTAACATCTGGTATAGAACACCTTTACAGCATCCTCAACTATGAACAATATTGTAATAGTTTTACACGAAACAGTGGAGGGGTCGCATTGTACATACAATCAGAACATAATTGCTTTAAAAGAAATGATCTAACTCTCAAACAAAATTACATTGAGACTGTTTTCATAGAAATTCGTAGTCAATGTTCAAAGAATATGATCGTGGGTGTTGTATATCGGAGACCTCACTCAGATATTCAGTTATTTTTACAAACTTATAATGACATAACAACAATAAGCAATGCAAATAAACAATGCTATATAGCCGGAGATTTCAATGTATATCTATTGAAGTCCAAAACAGAAGCCCCAGTATCGGATTATCTTACTATATGTGATTCGAAGCTATTGGTCAATACGATATTGAAGCCTATTAGAGTAACAGCAACTTCAGCAACGATCATTGATCATATTTGGTCTAACAATTATCCCCTTAATATCATGAATGGTATATTTCATTGCCTAATTTCTGATCACTTTCCAGTGTATGCAGTGTTTGAACATACCGAAAAGATACATAATAATAAAAGTCAAACCATCAAATACAGAAATTATACTCCATTAAACATTGAAGCTTTTAAACATTGTTTAAGAACTGTGTCCTGGAATTTGGTTTTATCATCGTATGATCCAAACGTGATTTATTGTAATTTTCGACATATTTTTTAAGCCTGCTTTAATAAATACTTCCCGTTAATTACTAAACGCATGAAAACAACACATATGAACAAGCCTTACATCACAACAGAAATTAAATCATTAATTAAAGAACAAAACAGGCTTCAAAGAAAAAGTGCTGAAAGACCGATAACCTACGGCGAGGCTTTTCGAACAATTCGAAACACAGTGACACGTTAGCATTAGAAAGGCTAAAGATGAATATTATAAAAAAATGATCGAACATTCTGGTAACCCTAAACAAACTTGGAATGTCATTAATAATGCTCTGCATAGACATAATAACTCCAAACTTAGTAAACCTCCTGTATTGTGAATAATACTGAAATTACGAACCCTGATGCTATTGTCAGAAATTTTAATTTATATTTTATTAATGTAGGTAAAGAGCTAGCGGAAAAAACGGACACAACTGATATAAATTTTAGTCATTATCTACCTCACAGAAGGAGAGAAGTACTTATCCTATCCCCCGTTACAAAAACTGAACTAACAAATGTATTTCGTAACTTTCATAATTCTTCCCCAGGCTATGACAATATTCCTTTTAGTTTAATTAAACAAATTGCCCCAATATTGTCAACAGAATTGTTGCATCTTTGTAATTCTTCCTTCTCAAGCGGTATATTCCCTGACAATCTAAAGATCGCCAAATTTACACCTCTATATAAAGCAGGAGACAAGAGAGAACTAAAAAATCACCGACCTGTGTCAATACTCCCAGCTATCAGCAAAATACTAGAAAAACTAATATACGATAGACTTTCCACCTTTTGTGAAACAAACGGCATTTTAACAACTTCCCAGTATGGATTTAGAAGAGGTAAATCTCCGGATTCTGCCCTGCTTTCTTTAGTAATGACATATAACATTCCTTTGATAATAGACACTTCACAACAGCTACACTCCTCGACCTGTCAAAGGCATTTGACACCGTTAATCATTGCATTTTGTTGGACAAATTAGAACACTATGGCATCCGAGACACAGCAAACGCCTGGATTAAATCATATCTTACGAAACATATCTTTGTTCAATATAACGACCGCTCATCAGAGACTCAAACTATTTTGTATGGAGTACCCCAGGGATCCATACTGGGACCATTGCTCTTTCTCATATACATTAATGACCTTGTAAATTGTAGTAAGAAATTTAAATTTGTCCTGTTTGCGGATGACAGTACTGTCTATGTAAATCACCATGACCTTCGCTTCCTGATCCATACTATGAATAATGAACTAATTAACGTATACAATTGGATATCTAGCAACAAATAAACTCAACTGCATATTTTTTCACAGAAACAAAAGTTTTCCAGTAAACCTAGACCCATTAAAAATTAAAGATTCTGTTTTAAAACTAGTCGAAACAACAAAATGTCTTGGGATAACGGTTGATAAACGATTGGCTTGGAAAAAACATATTCACAATGTAAAACAACACAATAATAAACAATGCGGTATACTTTACCTGACTCGAAATGTATTTAATACTAACGCTTTATTGAACATTTATTACTCCCTATATATCCGCATATATTTACTGCCATACGGTATGGGGAAACGCAAATAAAACAAAAATGAAACCATTAGTAATCGTTCAAAAACGGCTAATTAGAACAATGACATATAAATCAAAATATGCTCACACAATTATTTATTTCATGATCTAAGGACTTTTAAAATTAAGTGACCTAAACATAAATTATTGCAATTCTCTGGTGGGTTGTTTTTAAATCGGAGGAAGAAAAAAAAAGGAAGGTAAATAATAATACGGACAAACAGCATGTTTCAATAATCACGTGAATAATAGATGACAACTTTAGAAACAAGGGTCATTCTAAAAAAATACCCTCTCATGACTTCAAGCCAATCACAGGTATCCAGTTGTTTTTATACGTGGGGGGGGGGGGGGGGGCGGAGTGGAAGGTATGGAAACAGTCTCATCGGCGAGAAGTCCTCCTCCTCCCCCCTCACCGCAATACAAATCAGAGAGAAATGTAACAGTTTTGAGTTTCAAGAAAGCTACTGGGAAAGAAAAATTACTTACTGGACCGTGGCTGGTAAAATATAATCAGACAAATTTTCCAAATGAGTAACTAACGAATAGAGGAAACGATTTTTTTTTTAATCCCTGTATATTTGTTCTGTAAATTAAGGTGTTCCTGGATAATCTGTATGAATACAATTGTCACTTTGAAAGGAAAACTAAATATAATATTAATTATGTAATAGTAAT
Source organism: Paralithodes platypus (assembly GCA_032716605.1). Classification (NCBI taxonomy): domain Eukaryota; kingdom Metazoa; phylum Arthropoda; class Malacostraca; order Decapoda; family Lithodidae; genus Paralithodes; species Paralithodes platypus. Next base: position 9,972,522 of record CM064542.1, read on the forward strand.
ATAAGTATTTGTTTGTTAGGGAGTTGGTGCGTAAATCATAATTTCATGGTGGATGCAAAGAGATGACTGCTTATTATGGTACATAAGATTGTACATGTATGAAATGAATGAAGGTGTAATAAATGTGTAAAACTAATGTGGTTGTATGATGATTAAATTAAAATAATTGCCATTTGATATTATGGCGGTCGGTCGGCGCGTGTATGTCAGCGGCGTCTCGGAAATTGGGTATTTATTGCAATTATACTCTTTTTATCAGATTGCTGTAGGAAACCGTATCATTCATATGTTTCTTGATTTATCACTTTTCCATTTTTAAACCCATTGCAAATTTACTTATACAGTTAACTCTTAAGGGCTATCTACCCAAACCTAAGTAATATACCGGCGAAACTCTGCGGCTTGAGCGGAATTTGGACTGCTTGATAGTAAATTGTGTAAGATTATATTTCGGTATACTTATGTTTGTAAAGTATGTGAAGTTATGTATATGTAGCTGTATGGATACATAGTATGAGTATGTATCATGACACATAAAGGTTGTAACAAAGTATATTTAAATGTGTATATACTATATGCACTATTATGTAATTGCCAGGAAATACTGTTTTAAATGTTCTAATGTCATCAATAACAGGGGACTAGTCTTCACTATTTCGAGTTTAACTAATTCAGGTGTCTTTTATATAGGAGAGGCAACTCTCAATAAGGCAAAGCCAATTATGTAGTGTACTAAAGATATACTATTACTTTGTATTATAATGTTCGTGGGGGCTGAAAAAAACTATTTCACAATCAAATTTCAAGTTCCAAATACCCCTGCCACCCAAAATAGCCTCATCTCCGCCCATAACCCCTCGCCACCCACCGCCTCACGCTATACCCATGGGGACCCCTGCCACCTCCATCACAGCCTAGAACCTCTCACCCATACCCCTGCCACCCACAGCCTCACCTCCACCCATATCCCTGGCAACCCACAGCCCTCACCTCCGCCCATAACCCCTGCCACCCCACAACCAACCCCCCGCTCACTCTCCACCCATACCTCCTAGCCACCCACAGCCTCACCTCCACTACATACCCCTGCCGCCCACAGCCTCACCGCTCCACCCATCACCCACTTGCCACCCACAGCCTTAAACCGTCCACCCCCATCCTGCCACCCACAATCCTCATCACATCCATCCCATACCCCTGGCCAACCCATACCCCTGCCACACCACAGCCTCAACTCACACCCATACCCCTGCTGGTGCCGCCCAACAGCCTCACCTCCACCCATACCCCTGGGCCACCCATACCACCTGCCACACGGCACAGCCCTCACCGTTTCCACCCATACCTCTGCTAACCCACAGATTCCCGCCCCACCGCATACCCCCTTCCAACCCACAAGCTTCACATCCACCCATACCCCTGCTGCCCACAAGTCCAAACCTCACCATCCACCCATACCCCTGCCACCCACACGCCTACAACCTCCACCCAATTACCCCTCGCCCACAAGACAGTCTCACACTCCACCCATACCGCCTGCCACCCACAGCACTCACCATTCCCCCACCCATACCCCCTAGCTTACCCAACAGCCTCACCGTCCACCCAATACCCTTCCCACCCACAGCCTCGCACCCTCCACCCATACCCCTGCCACCCACAAGCCTCACCGTCCACCCATACCTCTGCCACCCACAGAACTCACCGCTCCACCCATGACCCCTTCCACCCACAGCCTCACCTGGCCACCCATACCCCTGCCACCCACAGCCTCACCTCCACCCATAAACCCCTGCCCAAACACCACCCACAGCCGTCCGACCTCACACGTCGCTCCAGCGGCCCAAGCCTTCAACCCACAGCCTTACCTTCCGCGTCGCCATAAACCGCATAAGCGCCCACCCACAGCCTCACACGCACACCCATACCCCAGCCACCCACGAGTCCTCACCTCCATAGAGCCATACTCATTCTCGGATCTTGCCAACCCACAGACTCACCTCCACCCATACCACCTACCCCTGGCCACCCCCACAGCCTCAACTCAACCCATACCTCTGCCACCCACCAGGCCTCACCTCCACCTCATGACGCCATGCCACCCACAGAGCCTATAACCTCCGCCCATACCCCTAGCCAAGCCACCCACATCCCTGCCACCCACAGCCTCACCTCCACCCATACCCCCTGCCCACCGACACAGGACCTCACCTCCACCCTCCCACTACTGGCCACCCACAGCCTCACCTCCACCCATACCCCTGCCACCCACAAGCCTCACATCCACCCATACCACCTGCATACCCACAGCCTCACACTCCACCCATACTTACCCCTGCCACCACACAGCCTCACCATCCACCTCCCCCATAACCCCTGCACGCCACATCCACAGTGCCTCCAGCCTCCACAACCATAGCGCTCACCTCAGACACCCATATCCCCTGCCACCCACAGCCTCACCTCACACCCATACCCCTGCCATACACAGCCCTCGCCTCAACCCATATCCCTGCCACCACCGGCCTCACTCTACACCCCATCCCCATGACACCCATCAGCCTCAACTCCACCCATACCCCTGCCGCCCACAAGCCTCGGACCTCCACCCTTCCCCCGCCTGCCAACCGACAGGCCTCACCTCCACCCATAGCCATGCCACCCCACAGCTCGCCATCCACGCCCATACGCCCCTATCCACCCACAGCCGTCACCTCACCCCTACCCCTGGCCAAACCCACAATCTCAACCTCCACCCATACCCCTGCCAGGTACAGCTGGTAAGCAGGTCAAAAACGGCCACTCTCCGAAATGGCCACAACCGAAATGGCCACAACCAAAACGTGCCACACTACGCGAAATGGCCACGTAAACCGACATAGGCCACACAAGAACATAGGCCACAATCCTTAATGGCCACAAACCGAAATGGCCACACGTGAGAGAGGCTGTCACCCACGGGGGCGCCGGTAGTGACTGGGTTTGAGAGCCAGCCACCAAGGCTCGCACTGGTTCAATCCAAGATATACAGTATATCTTGGTTCAATCCACAACTCAGGATTCTATTAAAACAAATTTTGAACTATAATAATACGGGCAAAAATTGCAAAACACAACTTGTAAAAATATCGTTAAAATATATATACGTGTAGATGTTATAGTGAAATAAGCATGAACAATAAAAAAGATTGCCGATATGCAACCCATTACTAAGCCTTAAATTCCATTATTATGGAACATTATTTAATGAACTTATTGTTCTCTACTATATTCAAGAGAGAGAGAGAGCGAGAGAGAGAAAGAAAGAAAGTGAGAGCGAGTTTAGATGAGGGAGTCTTTTGTTAAGAGCTAAAGAGTTATTAACTATTTGGTTCGAGGGAGTTCTTTTTGGATTTCCCTATATTGATCCATTTGTTGGGAGAATTTAAGACGTTCTACCCCATTAGTTTGTCGATTAAATGACGCTTATTAATGTAGGTGAGCTATAGCAAACCTGTAACTTACAAGAAATCTGCCTTCGGGCGGGACATTTTCTTTCCCAATAAATTTACAAATCTTACTTAAAGGGGGGTTTGGTAGGCATTTTATAGTTTGAAGGAAATCTGGGAAGGCGAGTTTTGTTAGCTAATGAGACATACTAAAGTGCATTGCTCGAAAATGGCAGAAACAACGAAAATCTTCAATACTGTTTTAATATCTCATAATAATTCTCATAACTATAAATATAGAATATTCTTGTCAATTACAAATGTCAATTTGATTTTACTCTAATATCAAATACTACAAACACTTGGTTCTAGTTGCATTATAATAACCATCTCTAACTCACATATACATATAATTTAGATATACTGCAGCATAGTGGAAGCTTGCAAATGTCGTTCCGATTCTTTAAAATATGATAAGTCAGTCTCATCAAATTACCGCCCCATTGGTCTGACATCAATAATAGGAAAATTGCCTAATACATACCGAAAACATTACTGACCACCTAGAAAATGTCATATGGATCAATTTATTCCCACCAAGTCTTAATACCTCCGAGGGTCACACACGAACCCGACCAAAGGAAAATAATAATGATGACTCTATACACATTATATGATCACTAGCGCTATAACCACTAACGTTATGATCATCTAGAAAAGAAAAAAACTGCCTATAATACTATATATATATATATATATATATATATATATATCTATCTATATATAGTATTCGGATAGTGATACAGAGTATAGTATATCTATATATATATATGTGACATTTAACATAGATATATATAATATATATATATATATATATATATAATATCGTCTTTGTATACGATACCAGATTGAGGGGACAAGTCGATTCGGATAGTGATATAGAGTACCTCTAAAGTAATCTAGACACTTTACATGACTGGTTAGTAAATTGGCATGTGACATTTAACATAGATATATGCAAATTATTTAAGATAAGGACGGTGAATACAAATTCAAAATATATATAGGCCTACTAACTAATACGGAATTACAAATCTCAGACTGTGAGAAAGATCTGGGTGTGTTAGCAATGAGCTGAAGGTTAGGAAACAATGTATAAGCATTCGTAAAAAAGCAAACAGGATTATCAGGTTCATTTCTATATATATATATATATATATATATATATATATATATATATATATATATATATATATATATATATATATATACAGTATATATTCCGGTATATATTCACACACACACATATGTCAAAATCCCACAAGCTACATAAGACAATTGAGGTAATACTCTATGCATTGTTAGTGATCCTATCTGTGAATATATGGTATTTTCCGGAAGGGTCAGGTCAAGGTCATATTTAATTAGGCGACCGTGGCCAGGTATATACAGTTGGCCACAAAAAACTAGCCACTCATTGTGCTATATATATATGGAAGGAAGAATATTATGATTGATTTACACGACTAATGTGTAACAAACCTGCTACTTGATCATATAAATTAACTACAGTATAAGGAACTACAACCCTAATATAATCATACTGTTTTTCTTTCCACACATAAGTAGTCAGTCAGTGGATACAATTTAATGTGTTCAACTGTATTATCTGGAGAGAGAGAGAAAGAGAGCAAATTATGTACAATTCTATACTAGGGAGCCAGTAAAGAATTCATAATAAATAGTGACTTCAAAAAGCGCAGATCAGTAGAGTCAATGTTCATAAATAAACGTAATATTTTTAAATAAAGCTAAGGAACGTACTAGTTAGATTTTATCATGAGGGTTAGTGTTGAAATATCTCCCTGTATCTGTTCTTCTAGATCTACAGGTGTGCATAGGAGAATAGTATAGGAGGGCGGGGGAAGGGTTTGGGGCAGAGGTTACTAATCCTCTTAGAGGATGCCGACCTGACACCCAGACCTAGTGTCATAAATATTTGTCTCCAATGTCAAACTTTGTGCATTTTATTATTATATGTGTCCTCTTTAGCTTTGTTTATAATTCATAACCATTTTATGACGCTTTCAATTTTTCTATCTAGCATTGGCTTTGATTATTTCAATATTTTATTTATTTGTGTATTTGTTATTCTTTTCAAAGGTTGTACTGTAGGGCGACAGCCATAGCGGGCATATGTTTTACATATTGTCCAGTGTTTTTCTTTGTATATAATTTTTTTTTTTTTTTTTTTTTTTTTTTTTAATGGTGAATTTGTAAAACCTTTATTAATTATATAATTGTACAGTATATGTTGAACATCAGGGTTGACGTCTCGGATATAATATCCACTACACAATAAGGTCATTATTATGAATTATAATTCTCTACAGAAAATTGATATATTTTGCATTAGGCTATTTTTCCATCCATAACGTATTTTGTGGGTTTTACTACCTCATGGTGTAGTGGATATATCGCAACCCAGATGGCAACCCTGATGGCCTAGTGCAAAACTTGGGGAAGGGATATACTGCATATGTATATGTATATTCATGAACCATATTCATTGGTTATTTTATGTATATATATATATAATCATATCTAGTACGGATTATACAAACTGAGAGAGATTTGCTCTCCAAAGATATCTAGATACACTACACGAATGGGCAGCTAATTAGCAGATGAAGTTCAATGTAGATAAATGTAGTGTAGTACAATTTGGGAAATCAATAGACAATGCAGGATGTATGTGAATATAAGAAACTCGGATAATGACAAAGATTTGGTAGTCAACTGTGATTTAAAACCTATAGAAATCAATACATTAGTGCTCGAAATAAGGCAATTAGAGTTATCGGATTTATATCTAGAAGTGTATAATAACAGCAGACTTAATCATAAAATAAAACTAGCGTTAGTAAGACCACATATGGATTACGCTGTCCAATTTTGGTGTCCCTATTACAAAATGGAAATTGATTCCTTGGAGAGAGTACAACGTAGAATGACAAAAATTATCCATAGTATTAGAAATCTTCCATATGAAGAAAGGTTGAAGAAATTAGGCTTACATTCGTTAGAGAGACGCAGAGTTAGAGGGGATATGATATAGTAGTCAGGTCAAAATACAGTTTAACCCCCAAAAAATTGCTACAAAAGGTTTCTCAACTGATTCTGGTAGGTTTTAGTGTACTTTTTAACATACTAAAGTTTACCAAAGTAGGACCCCCGGAAAAGTTTTTTGTTCAAGATGGCGTCCAAGATGGCCGCCGAAACCTCTTAATGATCATAACTATGTAACTATCAACTCAAATTTGATGATCTTGGTGTCTATGCCTAGGTTTTTGGGGGCAAAGAACACATTAAGATCATAACAAAATGATGTTGGCCTATTATGTAACACAAAAATCCAATATGGCGTCAAAAATGGCCGCCAACACCTCCAAATGACCGCAAGTCCATAACTATTGACTCAAATTTGATGATCTTGATGTCTATCCCCAGGTTTTTTTGGGGCAAGGAACACATTAAGACCATTAAAATTGAAAGTGGGCCATTATCTAACAAGTAAGTCCAATATGGTGTCCAACATGGCACTACCATGTGACCAACGTTTCAGTCTAATTTGATTAAACTTGGGTCTAGATGCATATGATCTCGAGAAAATTCGGATAAAGCTTGCAGCCTGCTCACCCTTCACATCTGATCCTACTCTGAGAAACATTGTCAACGGGATAGTGGCTGGGCCAGATGTGAATGTACATGACTTTGAATCGGTTGGGAACAAGATCATTGAAGATATAATCGGAAAGTCGGCATTTACTTACAAATTCAAGCGGAAAGACAGAGCCCAAACCCTTGGGAATATCTCTGCTGTGAAGATTGCTCCTGATCGTACCATTGATCCTGCCCTTCTGTTCCAGCATTTCCTTGTGGTGTCAAGGTCAGGAGATCTTTCCCTTGAAGAGGTTTTGACGTATGAACTAAGCCGCTACCCTCCAGCCCTCTTTGAGACCAGGAACATTCTTCGAAAAGCAGACAAACATCAGCTTGCTCAGGCAATTCGAGACCATGCTGCAGACTTATCAAATGAGGCTGTGATGAACTCTATTCCTAAAACAGATTGTTACGTGCTTGATGGTGGCTCTTTGCTCTTTCGTTTACTGTGGAAGAAAGGCGACTCATACAATGCAATAGCTGAGTCTTATGCAGACTTCACTGTGAGACATTACGGACAAGCGACAGTGGTGTTCGATGGCTATGGTGAAGGTCCCTCCATAAAAGACAACACACATCAGAGACGAGGAAAAAACCTGCACCCTATTGTTAGTTTCACTGCAGAAACAGAGTTTTCAGGCAAAAAGGAGGACTTTTTGTCTCGTGACAAAAACAAGGCAGACATGATTGCTCTCATCAGCACAGCACTAACTAAAAGGGGATGCCATGTCATTCAGTCACCAGGGGATGCAGACGTTGATATCGTTAAGGCAACTGTTGAACGATCCCGTCATTGCACCACAACGTTGGTCGGTGAGGATACAGATTTGCTGATCTTGCTCCTTCATTACTCCAGAACAGACAATGAGATCATCTACTTCCGTTCTGACGCAAACAAGCAGTCAAAAGAACACAGAGTGTATAACATTAACCTGTTGAAAGAAACTTTAGGAGACGATGTGTGCAATGAGTTGCTCTTTGTACATGCCTACTCAGGCTGTGATTCAACTTCAAGGATTTTCGGCATCGGAAAAAAGTCAGCCTTCCGGAAATTAGTGAAATCTGATCCTATCATGAAGTCCTGTGCTAGTGCATCCTTCAAAACAAATCTCAAGAGGACATATCAGATCTTGGCAAAGACCTGATGGTTGATCTCTTTGGTGGCAAGTCTAATGATACGCTATCATCACTGCGCCATATCATTTTCACCAAGAAAGTGGCAACTGCTCAAGCATTTGTCACTCCTGAACGGCTTCCCCCAACATCACCTGCAACAAGATTCCATAGCCAACGTGTGTACTTTCAAATTATGGTATGGATGGGGATGGCAAATGAAATGAACCCAACTGAATGGGGATGGAAACAGGAAAATGATCAGTTAATTCCAATTATGACCCAAAACAATGCTGCGCCTGACGAACTCTTGAAAATTATCCATTGCAACTGTTCGGGGGGATGCAAATCCTCTCGATGCAGCTGCAGACGCTATGGACTCCCCTGCACTGCTGCATGTGGCCCTTGCCAAACTGAAAACTGTGACAATCCAAACAACACTCAAGAGGTCGATACTGAGGAGGAGGATGACACTCAAAACTGAACGCTCTGAAACTTATTCTATGGACAAAGGTGTTTGTGCATTAGGTGATAGTGGACAGTGAAGGTCATGAATTCAATTTCATAATGATTCAACAGCTCAGTGATATCCAAAGTTGTCTTAATGTGTTCCTTGCCCCCAAACACCTGGGGATAGACATCAAGATCATCAAATTTGAGTCAATAGTTATGGACTTGCGGTCATTTGGAGGTGTTGGCGGCCATTTTTGACGCCATATTGGATTTTTGTGTTACATAATAGGCCAACATCATTTTTTATGATCTTAATGTGTTCTTTGCCCCCAAAAATCTAGGGATAGACACCAAGATCATCAAATTTGAGTTGATAGTTACATAGTTATGATCATTAAGAGGTTTCGGCGGCCATCTTGGACGCCATCTTGAAAAAAAACCTTTGCTGGGGGTCCTACTTTGGTAAACTTTTAGTATGTTATAAAGTACACTAAACCCTACCAGAATCAGTTGAGAAACCTTTTGTAGCAATTTTTGGGGGGTTGAGGGGTTATTTTCCATATATCGACCTGACTATAGGTATTCAAGTGGGTTAGTGAGATTAATAAAGGGGACATGAAAGATGTACTAAAGCTCAGCGATTGCGAAAGAACTTGATCAAATGGTTTCAAAATAGACACATTTCGATTCAGAAAAGATATAAGTAAATATTGGTTTGGTAACATAGTTGTAGATAAGTGGAATAGGCTACCAAGTACTATAGTGGGATCAAGAACAATATAGAGCATTAAGATAGAATTAGATAGGCATACGGACGAAATGGGTTGGGTGTGAAGGGGATCTGCTGTGTGTGGGACAATCAACGCTCTGCAGACCCCCGTTTTCTTTTCTGATGTTGACCTTTGACCGTGAAGGTGAGATCGGTCCTCACGGTGTTAGTGAGTTGGGGCTATTATTAGGCCTTATAATTATGGTTGGGTGTGAGAGGGATCTGCCTTGTGTGGCCAATCGGCTTTCTGCAGACTCCCATTTGCTTATGTTCTTATGTTTCTCAGCAATGATCTGAAGCCTAGAAAACAAGGCAAACAGGATTATCGGATTCATCTTTCGGAATGTGAGTAACTGAACTGCTGACGTTATCTTGAAATATTACTTAGTGATACCTCATAATTATGGATTGTGTCGTTCATATACGGTGCCCTTATTATAGAATGTAGGTAAACTTTGTAGAGGTAATCCAACGTATTATGACAACAATTGTCCACAATATTTGATATTTATCTTATGAGAAGAGGTTAAAACCCTCGGCTTACATTCATTAGAAAGACGATAATGTAGAGTAGATAATGATAGAGGTGTTTAAGCGAGCTGAGAGCATAAACTCAGGCGACAGTAAAGTATAATAGCTGAATGATTGCGAAATAGCCCTTACAAATGGTTTCTAACTACATAACTTCTGTTTTTGCTTTGGAAATAGGGTTGTGAATAATGTGGAATAGATAGCCTAGTACTTTAATCAGTTAAGTAACGATGAAAAGTGTTAAACGTAATTATGGATGATATTGGTTAGGTGTGAAAGGGAACTGCTTAGTGTGGGCCTGTAGACTCTCTGGAGATTTCCGTGTTCATGTCCATACAAGTCGTATTTATTATATACGACTATTATGTACAAGTTATATAGTTTTGAGTAAGTTATTCATACAATGTAGGGCTACAGCCATATCGTCTAAGAAAACATTGATAATATAATAAAGACCTCTATTGGTTCTTGGATTATTGACATAACAATTGTTTCCGCTACATGCAGGTGACAACAGGTGAGCCTGAGGATTGTTGAGGATATACCACAAATGGTAAAATATTTTACTCGCACATAATCAGTATAGGAATAATGAAAAACGGCATACTTGTTTTTAAACTATAAAGACACCTTTACTGAATTAAATCTAGTCACACCTTCACAGCATATATAGGTTACCGTACCTGAATATGTTGGCACCCATACAGTATAGTGTGTTACATACGAACCAAAGATGGGCATATACTGTATATATTATATATATACTGTATATATATATATATATATATATATATATATATATATATATCTATATATATATATATATATATATATATATATATATATATATATATATATATATATATATATATATATATATATACTGTATATATATATATATTCGGTGTGGTCTCTGGAGTAGCAGGTTTCATCAAATGTACATTCCAAAGTCTACACGGGCCAACCAAAGGCACACTATTATCATGACACTACAGCCAAACTTGATCACCACACTGGTCACCATAGAATGAGGTGTATCTACAATGATGACTTGGACCTAGACAACATTGACAGGTTAACATAAATGTTGTGTCTTGAGTCCTTTGATTCATGACAAGGTAAAACAATTCCGTTTTTCTACTCCTATCACAATTGTACAGTGAAGGTCTTACATAAGTGTTCCAGGATTCACGCCACCTCACTGTAAACTGTCCACGAATAATCCTGTGACCAAATGTGTCTGCCATGTGGGGCAGGTTTGGTTTGGGGGTGGACTATTACGGCTGATAAAATTGAGGTCGATCAGCCCTCTCGCCTCATTTGCACCCGTAATTAATATATATATATATATATACTGTATATATATATATATACTGTATATATACCGGTATATATTTGTATAAGAACATAAGAAAACGGGAGTCTGCTGAGAGCCGATTGGCCCACACAAGGCAGATCTCTTTCGAACCCAACCCATCTGAAGGGGGTTGGGATGGTGGAAGGGGGGGGGGGGTCGTCAAATATTAACCAAACACAGTACATGAAAATACTTTGTTAATGTTTACCAAATACAAAAAGTTCAATTGGTTTGCTAGAACAGTATTTCTAGTAGAACACAAATCAACTCTCTTGTGTTATCTCTAAATGCAAATGTAATATCAATAATTGTATAACCAAAGTCATTGATTTGCCAGGAACAAGGATAGAGAGAGAGTTACAAGGAATATTTAGAATCTCAAGAGACCTTGCCGTCCATTCCG